>JARKIC010000721.1:0-205280 GCA_029378375.1 Mycena olivaceomarginata | reverse complement strand
AATCGGCCGTTCCGAAAACTATGTGTTTCGGAGCTCGGTACTTGAAAGTGTTCAAGTATCGATGCTGCGGCTGCTAAGCCAATAGTTTCCGGACGGGCGATTATCTTATAATAACTCTTTTACACGCTAACATGCACGCAGACACGACATATACAAGTGGAGCGCCGACCAGCGCAAGCTCGCCGCACGCGGACGTGCGGCGTCGCTCATCGCGCCTCGCGCAGCCACGCCGGATCCCGCGTTCGACCACATCCACCGAGCCGGGTGGGTTCCGCCGCAACTACGTCCTCATGCGCGCGAACGAGCGCGGCGAGGACGAGCCCGTCATGCTCAACAACTTTATCGAGTTCTTGTATATCTTCGGCCACTTTGCCGGAGAGGACCTCGAGGAGATGAGGATGAGGACGAGGACGAGAGAGCACCGTGGTGGAGCCGACAGAGAATGCGCCGCTATTAGGCAGCGCGAGGTCTCCCGGTCCATGTCGCGCTCGCGTCCAGACGCAGGCGCATGTCGTCCGCTGGGCCACACGGGAATGCGACCGTTCCTCAGGCCGTTCTCATGGTATGCTGTTGGCTATGCACCCCTGCCTGTGCTCATTCGTTCTAGTTATTGAAAGCGTTTGTCGGCACCGGTGTGCTGTTCCTCGGCAAGGCGTACGTGCATCCTATCCTCCTCTCCCCCACACTCACGTCCGTCCAGCTTCTACAACGGCGGCATCCTCTTCTCGTCCTGCTCTTCATCTTCATCGCCCTCATCTCACTCTACTACTCCTCCTCCTCCTCCTCGTCTACACCAAGTTCCGCGTCTCAGGCAGCTTCGGCGACATCGGTGGCACGCTCTACGGCCCCTGGATGCGCTACCTCATCCTCGGCTCCATCGTCGTCTCCCAAATCGGCTTCGTCGCCGCGTACATCATCTTCGTCGCGCAGAACCTCCAGGCGCTCGTCATGGGCCTCACCACTGCCAGCACCTCGTCGACATCAAGTACTTCATCCTCGTGCAGCTCGTCGTCTTCCTCCCGCTCGTGCTCATCCGCGATCTGGCGAAGCTCAGCAGCACCGCGCTCGTCGCGGACGCGTTCATCCTCGTCGGGCTCGTGTACATCTTCGGCTCCGAGATCAGCATCGTCGCACGCAAGGCATCGCGGACGTGCAGCTCTTCAATCCGCGGGACTTTTCGCTGTTTGTCGGCGTGGCGGTGTTCTCGTTCGAGGGGGTGGGGATGGTGATTCCCATTACGGACGCGATGCGCGAGCCGCACAAGTTCCCGAAGGTGCTCACGGGCGTGATGCTCGGCGTGCTGGGTGCGTCTCCCCTCTCACCTTGTTTCTTACTCGCGACAGTGCTCTTCGGCGGCGCGGGCGCGCTCGCGTACGCCACCTTCGGTCGGAGATCCAGACCGTCGTGCTCGTCAACCTCAACGCGGAGAGCAAGATGGTGCAGTCGGTAAGTCTCTCCTCTCCTCGCCTGTGTCTGTGAAGCCTCTGACGTGCGTGCAGGTGCAATTCATCTACTCCCTCGCGATCATGCTCTCCGTCCCGCTGCAGCTGTTCCCCGCGATCCGTATCATGGAGAACGCGCTCTTCACGCGCAGCGGCAAGGGCGACGTGCGCGTCAAGTGGACGAAGAATGTGTTTAGGTGCGGTGCCCTTCTTTCTGCTTTGCTTTGTGCATGGTTCTGACATGTACCTCAGATTCGGGACGGTCGGGGGTGCGGCGCTGCTCAGCTGGATGGGCGCAGCGGATCTGGACAAGTTCGTTGCGTTCATTGGGTGCTTTGCGTGTACGTGCTCCTCCTCGCCTGCTCCTTCTCCCCCCCCCCCCCAACGCCGCCCGCCCACACGTTGCCCCATAGACGTAATACCTCGCTAACTCCGCCCACAGCGTCCCGCTCTGCTACGTGTACCCCGCGATGCTGCACTACAAGGCGTGCGCAGACACGAAGCGGAAGAAGGCCGCGGACATCGCGATCATTGTGTTTGGGCTCATCGCGGCGGCGTACACGACGATGCAGACTGTGAAGGTGCGTTCCGTTCCTGTCCTCTTCCCTCCTCCTCTGTTCTCGCCTGTTCGTATTCACTCGCTCATTGAACTTGCCTTGCCTTGCAGCTGATGCTCGAGCCCGACACTGGAGGCCCGCCGGTGTTTGGTGGGTGTGTGCCGCCGTCGTGAGCGGCGCGGTGTACCAAGTAGATAATCAAGGGGGTGTTCGTGGGCCTTGGATTGGATTGATTGTATTCAGTAGATCACCACAACTACAGCTCATTTCGCATGCTACGTTTGTTCGACAATCCGAGACCCGACGACGATAACTCGTGCATGAGGCCTTCCAAGCGCTGCGACTCGAGCTCGAGCTTGTTCTTCTGTTCGGGCGCTCTGCGGGGTTCTTCGTCGCGTCTGCCTCGAGTTCGCGCTGCGCTACGACCACGGCGTGTTTCTGGGCGAACAACTTGCCCCACCGCAGATGAGTCGCTTCTGTCTGTATCAAAGAACATTGCGAACGACAGCGCTGCCACCACGGCGGCAGCTCGATCGACCTGACCGTGGAAATATTGCTCCTCTGATAGTTTCTTAAGGCGTACAACGAAATGTTCGTACCTCATCTGTTTGAGTCTTCCCATCTGGTCCCTGCGACTTCAAAGCGTTCGTCGCACCGTTGAGCATCTCACCCAGGCGCTCTTTCTGCGCTGCTCCTTCCTAGCGAACTTCGCAGCCGAGGCCTCCCATGCACGAGATGAGATTGTATCTGGTGGTGTTGGCCCCCCAAACGCACAAAACTGAACACACACCTTTCCCTTTTCCCCCCGAAGTGCCCTCCGGGTCGTTCGATCCAGACTCGGTTTTCGTTGGCCCAAAGGAAGTCTTCATGTTGTTAAACTCCTGGTCGAAGGGCATCGCTGTGTCTCTAGCTCCAGCTCAGGACGGTCAACTTATCCGCTTCCCGAGCTTCCATCGCAATGGGTTGAGGTTTGGGATTCAACCCTACCCAATGCTTCAATTGCAAGCTGCCCTCTCGGTAGTTCTCTCCTCGAGCTTCGAGCTATCGACCTCAACTCTCAATTTCTCAGCGCTGGACTCAAACTTCGGCAATGAGCAGAATCGTGTAACATGAGATGATATGCGTACCGTGCGGAGTACACCTTCCTCATCGGACTCATAGGGCTGGAGGACTGCCATCGAATTGAACTTCTCCTCTGCCAGCTCGGGCAAGGCTTCAATCTGCGCCTCCGGGTCGTGCTTGTCATCTGGTCGTTTTGCGTTGGGTAGGGTGTCGTAAATATCAAACTGACTGCGCACCTTGTTTTTCGCCCAAAGCGTCCTCTGGGTCAGACGATTGTGACTCCTGCGCGAGCGGGGAGGGTTCTTCGATTGATTCAGCAAACGGAAACGATACGGGGAGTAATACATCGCGCACCATGTACTTGTCTTCAAGTTCACACTCCAACATCGTAGTACTAGACGGGCGGAGAGGTACGTTGAGTCGATATAACGATTATTATAGTGCTTTTTGCGACCCTGGAAGCCAATTGAGTGCGAAACCGGCAGTCATGTTTCCCAGTTTGATATCGTTTCCCACGACAAACTTTATTGGCGTTTCCGTTCCCATTCGAGCTAAGTTGTCGTACAACCAAATTCTCGTCAAATGTGGTTGAACTCAAGTTCAGCTTCTAACTCCGCTTTGCCGAACAATGTGCCGAGGTGACGGCATTGACGGCAACGTATGCCGGCCAAGTGAATGAACTCGGCGGACCAGTTTTTGCCATAAGCCGAGTAAGCGGGAAACGTTCTTGATCAGCAATCAGGGTGAGACCGATCTTTGTGTGCCGCAGAGAGAGTGCGGAGTCAAAGCCAGTCACCGCCGAATGTAACGTTGAGGAGGCCTAGGGAAATATCGCAGAGCTTCAGAGGTGTCACGCTCCTACCCGTTTAACATTCGACGGGCAGAGCGCAAGACGACGGGTTTGATGGGAGCGCTGTGTTGCGAACAGAGCGGGAATCACCAGTGGTCTCCTATGGCGCGATGATAAATGCCGCATCAGGCGCCCATGTTTAGCGCTAACGACACTTTCGGGATGATTCTATAACACAGATCTGGCTGTCGAATGCCGAATTAAATGCAATGAAGAAGGGATGGCGTCCGAATCAATCCGATATCGCGATGCATGGGATACGCGCCGATGGGCATGCGTGGATAACAGCGAAATACAATCAAGCTGACCGGGATTCAACCTGTCAAACAACTTGTTTTACTGAATCAAGACGGGGCTCTTGGTGGCGTTTGCGTAGAACCATGATCAGAAGATGGAGTTCCAGCTTGTTCGGAGAACAGCGAACGATCTGACCAAGGATGATACACATAAAAATACACGTTCAATTGCAATACAAAGGACCTTGAGTTGATACATAGGGAAATAAATACTGGACTATGTAAATGGGAGGGTGATACATAAAAAGACAGTCATACGCATTTCGAGATCAGTCAGAACATAAATAGTATCGCACGAATGCACAGAGCCACAAAACATAAGTGTCGAACAAATCCGGGAAAGCCGAGACCAGGGATGAAACCGGGGTTCAGATTAAACTGCGGGTCTAAATCCTTGAACCGAGTGCTCGGGTGATAGCCCGAGGTAGCGGTGTTGTTTGAGTTCTACAGCTGACAAGCGGTCTTCGGGTTTCCTTGAATCAGTGATATTAGAATCATGAATAGGCTAGACAGAAATAATACTGACAAGGTAAGGCATTTCTCCATCAAATCCGCTGCAACGGGGTCCAATTCCAGATCATCGAGAGGGTGTGGCCTGAGCGTCTGCTGATAGAGCTATGTATCGTCGAAGATTAGAGAGGCGCAAAAATATCCGGATAGAGATAGTTACCTTGAACATGACTGCCACAGCCTCCGTGTTGAACCACGGGCGCTTTCCCGTCACCATTTCGAGTACAATGCAGCCAAGACTCCATATGTCTGCCTTCGAATCGTAGGCCTTGTACTGCGTCTTGATAATTTCGGGCGCCGTCCAGAATATGGCCCCCGGGATTGCTCTTGAATTATCTCGGATCTGGGTTTCGGAGCAACACAATCCTTCGATCTTACATGTGCCCGTGGGCTCCACCAATATATTGCTTGATTTCAGAGCCTGTGTGACAGAAGATTAACAATAATTGATAAGACAGGAAGATGATACCAACCCCGTGGATGAGCCCCTTGGCATGCAAGTAAATCAACCCGTCGAGAATCTGAGATGTGAACGATTTGACGACGTCCGCGTCAAGAGCACCATACTGTCGCACGTTTGCCCGAATTGAGCCACCGACGTATTCCATGAATCTGCACAAAGATATCAGAGAACTCCTGCTGTAGCAAATATTATAGGACCGACATAGAGAGAACATCGCCAGTCTCCTCCAGACCGAGGTATTCAATCAAGTTTGGATGGTGGAGGTCTTTCATATTCTCCAGCTCTCGCTTGACAGTACGAGCAGAAGGCGACCGGGTAATTCACCCAGATTTTGGGGAAAGCTGAGTTGCTTTACCGCCATCATCTCTCCAGTCGTAGCATCAAGTCCGAGGTACACTCGTCTATGCGAATGCGTGCCTTTCCCGATTGCTTGCCCTCGGATCCATTTGAAAGATTTCTCTAGTAGGCGGTAATTAGTACGTATCTATATGAGAGGAAGAATAAAACGGACGTCGCTCAATTCCGGTCCCATCTTCCAGTCCGGAATTTTCCAGCTGTTTGCCCCATAGTTTTACGGTTCGTCTCCGAGGGGATGGGTGAGTGTAGTGTTCGCTCTCGGATGCCAGTGTATGCCTGCTTTCAAAGAGACCTGGCGGATAGACTTCTTGTGGGATGCCATTTCCTTTCGACGTTCAGGCCAAGTTGCCGGCCGTTGAGAAACTACGGTAGAGAGAGGACTGCGAGTCGGACTGGATCTCAACGACGATTGCTTCTCCAACGCAGCTGCACATAAACGAGGTAAGTGATATAAGAGACAGAGGCGACCGTTATCCACGCACTTGTGATTCGTAGGCGTCTGTGCATTCGATTCGCTGTAGGGGGTTAAATGAGGGGAAGAATATCACGTCTGTTGCCGAAATCGGTTTAGCACCATGGGCTTTTATACCGCTGCGCGGTACTTACTGCGCGATTCCCGGTCAACCACACGACCTGTGCGACCGCGCAGGTTGTGACTCTCTAAGATGTGAAAGTGGCGTGGACTTGACAATGGTGTGCGAGCAAAAGGCAGTCAGAGGCAGTGTCGGGTCTTTCAACATGAAACGCTGATGGATCATCGCCTCAGTCGTGTTTGCCGTGAGGAGAGGAAGTGGGAGTCAATCAGCATTCAGTAGAACCGGACCAGAGCACTGAACACAACACCCGCAGCACCCGCCGGTGACCAACGGGTCGCTGACGGAAGGTTCGGTTGATGTGCAAACTTCCCACCCTTGTCTCCCCCACAGATTCGCGCCCCTCATCACTGAGGTAATACTCGGGCAGGGCCCGCGAAAGATCTGCATCAATGTTGGATGCTGTATCAGCACTGGATATCCTCATACAGCTCTGCGCGTTCCGACTCGGAGCCCGGAGTCACAAAAAAGTCAAACACCAAAAGCCTGACCTCTCACGGCGGACCAAAGTCCATTTCGAGGCCGCTGAATCTCTCACCTCCTTCGAAGCCGGAAGTCGCAAAATTTCAGCCCTGAAAGCGCTGCGTCTCACAAGGGGAAAAAAAGTCTGATTAGCAGCCGATGAAACCTGCCGAAGTTGGTATGTTCAGCTACGGGTGCGCCAACGCCAAGCTGTCCACCTACCATCAAATCTACGCAGTGTTGCCGCCCCATGTTTCCGCCCATCGAACTATCATTGTCGCTAATTGCCGCCTTCCTCCTCCCGTGTCTTGAAACTGAAACCGGCCGCGCCATCTTTACGTTTGGAGTTCTTCGCTTCCTTCCCATTCCGCCATGCCGTTTCGATTGCCCCGGCCCAATCACCCGCTTCGTACGACTCTCGAGAAAGCTCGACACCAACACCGTCGTGGGTCTAGCAGTCGTCGAAGTCCATGCTCCTCAATGAATAGCGGACGGGACACTATCAAACGTGGGCGGTCGGGTCAATCAATAGGAAGAAAACTTGGAAGGAAATTTACCATAGACAAAGGGGGTAGAGGAATCGACGCATTCCGCGACTGTTCCATAACCCTGGGTTTCTTCAGCTTCTGGCATCTGCGGCTGAAAACATCCGAGAACCTACCAGTTTCCCAAGGAGCACATCGCCGATAGCCGTTAGATCAGGCATGTATACATCTCGTGGAGCGACAAAGAAGCCTTCAGGAAGGTCCGAATCCCCACCACCTTCGTCGGCGTTCCATTGCTCTTTGGACACACCACAGACGATCGCGATCCAGGACGGGTCGGGTAGGAGTCCGCGGGAGGTCGTCATCTTCCGGGATGTCTTCAAAGTCAAAGTACGCCTGATCGTAAGTCGATTCAATTTGAGCTGGGGTTGGTGGGATGGTCTGGAACAGAGGCCCATCAGAGGCGCGAGGTGATATCGGAGTGGTAAGAGGTTTTGATGCTGGGGGAGCACCGGGGATCCAGAGATGGGAGGCGGTGGCTAGACGCGGGGCCGAGAAAACGAATGCGTGTTCCTCTCGCCTCGGAGACGGAAGGGCTGTTGGGATCTGCAGATGCGGGAACATAGAACCTTTAGCAGAAGTAGGTGATCTGCCAAAAGCGATATCTTTATTGCCGTGGACAAACCCGTTGACAGTCGGTGGCGATCCATGACTGAATGATCCCCGAACGGGGCTCAGTTCGCGGCTGGCCCGACGACTGGGTGTCGCACTCCCTGATCTGCCTGGGCGTCGAAACATTTGACCACCGAAAGAGACTATAAGGATTCTTGTCGAATTTGGGTCGTGATACTGAGATGGAATACCAATGGATTCCAGTAGCTGAGACCGGCCTATTGGCAAATACACAGAGGCGACGGCGACCGAACAAGAAGAGGTATAGGTATTATTTGGCCGAGCAGGCTCTCGTCGAGAGACGCCACGGTACCCAACTGGTGGATGGAGAGAAGAGGACGAGGGCAGGTCATCCAGGGACGCAAATACGCTGTTGTGAACAGTGTTGTCCTTAAGAGTTAAGACTTAAATTAAGTTAAGGCTTAATTACCCCTTAATATTAAGACTTAGCTTCAAGCTTCGGTGCCGTTAAGCCTTATTAAGACTTATTGATGGCAATTACATCATTTTTCTTCGCATCTTCTTCGTCAATGCTGTAGCGGCGCTAGTCCAGCGGCGCTTGCTGACTTTCCCTATTCGTCACCTAACCCTGCCGACGGCACTTGATGCCGTGAGCGCACTTATGGGGTTCGGTTGGAAGTATATATAGATAGCATCATGTATTATTTCCCCTTGTCTTTCCAACGCCAGTTACCTTGCCCTGCTCCCCGTGCTCTCCTCGCTCCTGATCTCGCTTGAATTAACGGAGCAACCCGCACCGTTACAAATGCCACCCACCCGCGGCCCTCTGTGGGAGTTCTTTCAACCGAGGAAGAAAGCGTAACACGGCACATTGCAATGCCTACTGCCGGGCTTGTATTGCCCTTTATCGCCCAGACAATGTCCCCATTCCAATCGACATCGACAGTGATGACGACTCGGAGGAGAGTGCAGCCTTAGCTCTTCTGGATGAGAGCTGGTTTAAGAAAGGTGCGAGGCCGTACCCCATCCACTAACTTCGATTCTTAACCTCCTCTAGCGTGCAAGAAGGTGCCTGCTATTCTGGGAGAAAAGAAGGCCATGATCGCACATCTGATCGGGGCGAAGCAATGCAAAAAATGCCTCGAGCGCGGCAAGATCCGCCGCAAGGAAGGTGAAGAACGCCGGGAAGAAGCCGACGTCCAGGATGTGTCCGACTCTGAGTCAGATGCTCAGCCCGAAGAGGAGGAAACGGGTTGCAGCAGTCGAGAAGGCTATGACGCAAACAGAGCTGAAGGTTTTCAGGGCAATTGACATCCCCTTCTCCCAGTCTCAGATCGAAATGCTTCATGCCCAGTTCTTGCGCGCCACGATCTCTGCCAACCTTCCTTTCCGCTGGGTCGAGAATCCCGAAGTCATCAAGCTATTCCTGATGTTTCGCTCGGCTGCTGGCGACGTTATTCCCGGGCGTAGGGTTCTTTCCGGCCGACTTCTCAAGACGAGGCCGCGCGTGTTGACAAAAATGTGAAAGTGAGTTTGAAAGGCGAATATGTCATGATTTCGTACGTCTCATTCTCTTGTGTCTTAATTTTGTCTGATTTCGCCAGAACCGACGGATGGAAGGCTACATACTCGGTTACCGGTGTCGATTGCCTCCGCGCGTGGCAAGGTGGGTTATCTTGTATGTAATGTGCCATGCATTAATCTCTCCCAGGCATATCTGATCGATGTTATCCCGGCGAACCGGAAAGAAGAAAGACGGTGAATCAATGGCTATTGCGTTCGCCGAGATGATCGACAAGGCCGAGGCAAAGTATCTTTGTATCGCGGTTGGCTTATGCTGTGACAACGACGGTGGCAGCCAGAATGGGCGCAAACGGCTCTTAATTGTCCGTCCTTGGCTTTTCATACCACCTTGTTGCGCTCACCAGGTATCGTCATTAATGATCCCCGGATTTCAGCACTGATGTTCGGTTTAGGGCCAGCTCTGTTTGGCAGATTATTTCAGAGAGAACAAGGACGCCGCCCGTACTGCTGAAGAAACGACCGAGGTCATCGGCCTGGATTACGAACCATGAGCGTGTCCGCGAGATTTTCGACGCCACACAACTCGAGAAAGGGGCCGGCATTCCCCTCTCATATTTGGTGGCTAATCTCACACGCTGGACAACACACTCCATCTCGTTCAACCGCCAAATCCGCTTGAAGGATTCTCTTCGTCACGCCGCCATCATTCATCGTCAAGAGATCATCGACGCGCAGCTTGGTGCGGAGAAAAACAAGAAGAAGATCCAGAAAATCAAAGAAGAGCGCGGGCCGGTTCTGCGATCTTCTCGATGACGGCGGGTACTGGAAACGCCTTCAGACTGTGGGCCAATGACATTGAGCCGATCTGCTACATTACCAATATTAATCAGGCTGACAACACACGCGCAGATCAAGTGCTTCTCGGGTTCGCCGTGTGTTTCTGCATTCCAGAGGCATCCAAACTTGCAGCTGCGTCGCGCGATGATGAAGCGAATCGAAAAGCGATGGGCTGCGCTGGATCAGCCCATGTTCATTTTCACAATGGTCCCTGAACCCTTATGAACGCCTTGATCGTTTCGGAACAGAGGCCGGGGTTAATGTTTTCAGCTTGTCGAATGTTCTGGTGGAGGTAAGTCACAGTTCTTCATCATGATTTCAATTTTTGATAGGCCATTGCAGCTGTATCGCCGTGTAAAGTCGCGCCCACCCCCTGTTCCGTTGACCGAGGATGAACAGACCTAGCAACGGCAGCTAAAGCGGCTAGCGAGACTCGAGTTAAAATCGCATTTATGCGTTACATGGCTGGTACGGGTGTGTTTGAGGACTTCGAGGATTCCCGGTCGGCATTTGGGGATACAACGGTGCGAGTTCCCCGTTTTTTGAGCATCTGGGATACTCACGTCGCTTGTAGGCCCATGATCCCATCCTTGTCTGGGAACAGTTCCGCTCCGAACCGGAGATTGCAGAATTAGCCGACTTTGCGATTATGCTCCTCGGAATCTCGGTGAACCAGGGCGGCAACGAGCGCGACTTTTCCGATTCAAGATCAAGAAAACTCGTTTGAGAAACCGCCTGGGCATTGTCAAAACCGGGGAAATGTCCAAGGTGAGTCTGCTTTAAAATATTGTGCTTATGTTGACGAACACCTTCCAGGTTGGTGCCGACATCCGGGCATCCCACATCGCGACCGATGGGCTGTATGACAAGCGCGAGAAGCGTAAGAATCACGATGATAGTCGTGTCGCAGACCTGATTGCAGTGCCGCGCTATGCTGATGCAATGGAGAGCGAAGAGGAGGGCTCAGACGATGATGACAGCCCCCGCACGCGTCGATCGTTGGTCAATTCTGCACGTTCCTGGAACAAGGTTCATGCCAAATGGATGTAGCTGCACGGGATCTCTCGGACGACGAGGATGGCGAAGAACTTCAACGGTTGGCAACCACGATGGGGCCATCAACTACCAAATTTCTTCCTCGTACATTGGCGAAACTCTTTGGCGGTCAAATCAAGCGCCCTTTCAAGGCGGCTCCGCGTCCTTTCACGAGGGAAACATTGCTCATGGAGCTGTTGGCTGCCGAGCACTCAGACGAAGAGTTAGATGACGGGGAACTGGAAGGGTCTGGCGATGATTATGACGGCTGATTGTGCAGTACCTACTTACGATCTGACGCAGAAAAAAATTGAGCACCCCTTAACTTAAGCCTTAATATGCCCTTAATATTAAGGCGTAATTAGGTGTTAAGGCCTTAACAAAAAGATTCACCCTTATTAACACCTTAAGTGACAACACTGGTTGTGAAATCGATTTGTGAGTGGATCCACCCACTCGGGGGAAGGAAGGGAAGGGTCGATAGCAAACGACGGAATTGGAATATATCCCGGCAGACGAAGTAGAGATGTGCGCAACGGTATCCAGCATGGATTTGGTGAACTGCACATGTGGTAGATCAGTAGAGACAAATCGGAGACGAGTCATACCTAGAGGTTCCAGTTCTGTCGACGGCACTGGAATATCAGGGATAAGATTATTGAAGTGTGGATGCGTATCGTCCGCATGAGAAACAGGGGCATCGACGAGGGTAGTCGAAAGATAGCTATATACTGAGTCGAACGTAAAGTTGGTAACCAAAATGGATGGAATCCCGACTGTTGAAGCCGCCAAGCTACGCGAGGGTCGTCGGTCGCCGAATTGATCAAACTGCAAAGCAACCTACCATCCCACGAAAGCTGCGTCACTCAAGACACAATCCGCATGAATTTCTGTAAGCCATTCCACCTCCGTTTGCAATATCGCATCCTTCTTATCGATAAACGATTTCAACACAGCGACGCTTTGCTGACGGTCCACCCGATAGCTTTGGGGGGTAATGCGTCAAACATATCGGAACTAAACGGTTGCCTTACGCTAGTGGTTGGACGATAACAGGATCGATGTTGGCGTTGCGGTAACGAGCACCCAAACCGATACTATCCGCGAAAACATGCTTTGGAGCCGAGGACACGATGTGCACAGCAGGTCTGTCTAGCTCGGGAAGACGTAGCAGATGACTTGCGAGCGCAGACACTCGCGTAGCATGTCCATACCCTTCAAGCAATCGTCAGTTCGTCTTCGCATGAGATGAGGAACCAGTGCCACCCACCGTGACCGGAACAATAGTATGCGAAGGTAACTGGGGACATTTGACGAGGTAGATGGACAAGATGGCAGTTAAATGAGGGGTACCAAGACCCAAACCGAGCTCGACGATGTGGTCCAGAGCAAACCGGCGATTTACCGATTGGGGTAAGGCGATCTGACGGTGATGTGGCGGGTAACCCCGATTCACTTTTGGCAACTCCGTCCACAAGCCGCGAGGCTAGAATCTGCCTTGAAGCTCCCGACTGACCCTCATGATGCTCAATAACCTTCGAAAGATGGAGGGTGACCGCCCCGTGTCCGTGCCACCCTCGCTTCCCGCCTCGAAATCCGAGCCGCTCAGCAACAGACCCTCTTCGATTCCCCCCGGAGCTTTGGGCCACCACCGGATCTCAAGCGACATTCTCAATGCACAAAAGGGACCCACCACTGGATCATCTTTGGATCTAATGGCTCATCTCCAGCGCTCGGGTCCATCTGTGGTCAAAACTCGAACTGGCAGCGTGCTGTCCAGAGGCTTTATCTTGAAAACCGATCACTACCCTTCAGGTATGAAGTTCCAGGTCCTATATTCCCTCCGTGACAATTTATAGGTCGTGCTCTTGATCTTGACTTGAACGTACACGGAGCCCCCAATTTTCGCGCACCCCGCATAGCCGATCTAAATGTCTTTGGTGTCGCACAGCCGCGGACTCAGGGCCTGCGCGCTATCCTTTCTATTCTGAGGTGCCGACCAGGTACCCCCGACCCATCTCACGTCGTCTGGTTCTCCACCCGCGAGGAGCCTATCGGTAAGTTGAAATCCAGATAATCTTCTAGGTGTTCATTCCAGCCAGTGTACATTTCTGGACGTCCGTTCGTGCTTCGAGATGCATCGCACCCAAGACGGACGCTCACGTTATCTGATCGCGCCGAAAACCTTGAGGCTATCGAGAACCGGCTGAAGAACGACATCCTCCAAGAGGCCACCAGGTCCGCACGGTTCTTCCGAAAAGCATAACTCATATCCATGGATCCGCAGATACGGCGGATTGCTACTGACGCATAACGAGACGGCGAGTTGTATGTCGCGATCATCCTTCGTGACGACTGCTCACACAGCCTTCAGCTGCGGATTCCGGCGGAGGCGCGATCCTGCCAACGTGGACGTCCGTTGACAACCTGAATGTCCGCACCTCGCGGGAGCTGTGGGGCCAGATGAAAGAAGAGGGGTGGAATGTTGATGTTCGTACCCCGGTAATCTTATCTGATCCAGCACTCACATTGCTTTCTTGCCAGTATCATCGGTATGCTCCCATGCGCCGCTCATCTGTTCTTAGACCGACTATTATAGGATCCCTATCGCGCCCGACCGCCCGATCGAGGTTCGTACATCATCTTCATTCTTATTCGGGCGCTGTCTGATTTACTTCGCGCCAGGACAACTACCTCGACGCGTACCTGCGCGTCATCCGCGCGACGGATCCTCTGCACACGGCGCTCGTGTTCTGCTGCGGCATGGGCGCGGTGCGCACCACGTTCGCGATGGTCGCTGCGTCGATTGTGCGCCGTAAGCAGCTTATCGTGCGCGGGCTGCCCGATCCGTATGCGGTGAAACACAACGGCCCCACTACCCCCGCGCGCATCGGGACGCCGACTGGGAGTGTGAGTTTTCCCACCCGAAATTAATTTTGAATACAACCTAATCCAACTCATCGGCGCAGCCTGCGAATCAGGTACATTTGAATTCAACCTGACAACAGACACCACGAAATTAATGTGCGAACCTAGGACACCGAGTCTAGAATATTGCAGGCACTCGAGCAAGCGAGCGCGCAACAGGATCTGAGCAAGTCGCTTCTGCGTCTGACCTACCTCCTCCAACAATGTGCGTATCGTGATTTGCCCCTTTATCGATGTGTTGATCTATCTATCTGATTTGTAGGCCTGCAAAATCGAAACTCCCAATCAGCCATCGAGCTGCTGATGACACAGCCTGCGCTGTTGGATAACCTCCGCAAGGCGCACATGGGGAACTACGGTGTCATCCTCAGTCTACTAGGCTGTCTGGATCACGGGCTGCAGGCGAAGAGGCTCGTCGATCGGGTCATTGACGCTGGTGCGTTTATTTCATCTGCCTAACATCATGAATCGAGCTTGAATTTGTTGGAATGGAATAGCGGACCATGTCACAAATCTACGGGAAGATATTCTGATGCATCGGCTCAAGTATTCGATGACCAGCATGGAGGAAGCGAAAGGCGAGGACTTTTTGGACAAGGCAGTGAAGGCGCTGGAGAAATAGTATGATATGCCGTTCTTTACTCGCTCTTGCCCTGCTCATCTCCATGACGATAACTTAGCTTCTTCATAATCGCCTTCACCTCTTTCGTCGACGGCACCGAGGACTTTTCACAAAGCTTTTCTGATTGGCTCACGGTTCGTCTTGTCTTGTTCTGTCACTATGCCCAATGAATTAATGACCGCAGACCCGGACCGAGATATGGAAGTGAGTTTTCTCTTCTCCCAGTTGGGAGGCAACGATACTTATTGTTCGGCCAGTCAAATCAAATTCCTGCGCAAGTCCTATGGATCCCGCCTGAACGTGTTCGCACCGATCAACGATCTGTCCTCGCTGTCGAAAACCAACTGGGAGGACCGTGCAGTGGTCCCCGGGAAGAAGAACGATATGGCCATTGCGGGCGGACAGATCCTTGGAGATGAGTACTCGAAGCATGTGGTCAAGGTAGTTTTTTCTGCGACGATGTTGTTACCTCGTTGATTTCTTTAATTTTCAGAATCGGAGCGGGATTATCCTCCGAGAAGGGTGCGATTTTTTTTCAAAGTTATTCATCGTGCTGAAACCCTTCTCTAAACAGCACGCTCCTCAAGTCTGACCAGTGGCATCAAGAATCGCACCACGTCGACCACGGCGTCCGTGGTGCCATCAACTTCCGCCGCGTCCCCACGAGCCACATCTACGCGCTCGGCCAACCGACGCTCGAAGCCATCGACGAGGTACTCGCGCGCATCAAGAGCGCGCATCCTTCGGCGCAGCGGATCATATGGATCACGTTGAGGGAGGAGCCGATCGTCTATATCAATGGCGCGCCGTACTGCCTTCGACGGGAGGGCTTCTCGTTGAGGAATATGAAGGGTATGAAACCGGCGCTTTTTGTTGGGGTTTTACTTCAATCACGGAGTTAAGATTACGGCGGCATCTCCGCATCGCGGTTGGAGATTCTGGAGGAACGCCTTCGGGACGATGTCATTTCGGAGCTGAAGGCATTCGGCGGGAGGTCGGTGTTCTGTTTCATTACAGTACCGTCAGACGCTAAAATTTCTCGCGTAGACTCTTGTTGCATACGGAGGAAGAGGACGGGTCCGTTATTCCGGTGTGGGAGGAGATCCAGGACGAGCTTCAGGACGTCGTTGTCCTCAAAGACGTGATGGCGTCTCGCAAGGCATCCGATGGCCTGGAGCTGGAGTACCATCGCATCCCAGTGACCGCCGAGAAGCCGCCGGACTTTTCTGATCTACAGGACCTCGTCGACGTCGTTCTTGCGTCCTCCAACAATACACCGATTGTAGTAAATTGCCAACTTGGTCGCGGGAGGAGTACCTTGGCATCTGTTCGTGTTATCTCTAAATCTACACGGGGTTTATTTATTCTGTCACAGATTATTCTTCTGTTGATTCGGCAGTGGTTGGAGTCCCGGCGAGTGCCGATGACTCCGACGACTCCATTTAAGCGGACGTTGTCGATGATGTCCATGCCGCCTATGGACCGTGCAGAGCCGCCACGGAATAGGCAGTCCTATCAAATTATCAACAGTGAGCACTTTATTCGTGACGCACTTGGCGCGCGTTTCTTACGAGATACTAGGTCTCTTGCGGGTTGTTCGCAAAGGGCTCGCTGTCAAGAGTACAGTTGACGATGCTATCGACCGCGCCGACATAGTTTATAACCTTCGAGATGCAATTGAGGAGGCGCGCACGAGGGCCGATCAAGCAACGGATGACAAGGAAAAGCGCAAGCATGCACAAAAAGGCAATTATGCAGTTTCATTACGGCTTCAATTTGGGCTCATCCGGCGGACAGGCCTGCAGAATCTGCACCGATATTTCGCATTGATCGTCTTCCAGGCTTACCTACAGTCTGCAGAACCGGATACACGGCAGTCGTTTGAGACAATAGAATCATTCGTCAAGAGTCAGCCTGGTGAGTTGCAGTTTCATCTTCTGCATATTCAATCTCGTTGACCACCGCCAGTTATCAAAACATTCGAAAAAGAGCTGTTTGCGGACGGCTTCAATTCACTGAAGCCACTGGAGCGCGCAGACGTGACAGACGACGTCGCGCATCCCGACGAAGTTAACCAGATCGTCGTAAACCGGTCCGGAAGCATCCTATCTGCCTCAACGATCCTCAAGAACGACATGTTCCTCAATCTACAGAAGATGACGCTCCCAGAGTACGTTTTATCTGACCCACCCCTAATTCTACTTGTTGAATGGAGCGTAGACGCATAGACGGGGCTCCTAACTTCCGCCGAGTCCCACTTACTTTGAGTTCTATGCCTTCGCCGTCGTTATCTCCGACCAGTAGTACGGATTCTTTGAGCCCACGCGACGAAAAGATGGTTTGCGGCAGGTGCGTTGTTTGCAGTTTATAAATTTCAAATCCACTTATACTTTTGAAGTGGCATGCCCACTGTGGAAGGGTAACTCGATAATTGATGCGTTCGTCCTCAGCTGATTTCCGATTTTCAGTTTGCGGCGAGCATTACTCAGAGTAGACGCGGGACCTACGGGGAAAAACAAAGTCTTCTGGACTTCGTTACGAGAGGTGGGTACCACCTCGTTGTCAACAGAGCAGAGCAACTGAAACCTTCTAGGAACCTGTGGTTTATGTGGCGGGAAGCCCACACGTGCTTCGTCTGGCTGCTAACCCGCTTGTGAACGTCGAGTAAGAAGCCCCCACACATGGTCTTAATACAATCCTAAATTCAAGCACAGGGCTACTGGAGTGACTACGGCGATGGTCGAGCGAATGGAAGAGAGTTTCAAGAAGGATGTTCTTCGTGAACTCAGAGATAATGAAGGTCGAGTCTTGCTCCACGACGAAGTCGAGGAACGCCCTGGTTCATTTGCAATCGTCCCGCTGTGGGAAACCGTCTCAGAAAAGGACATATTAACACCGAGGGACGTGTTTAGTTTGATGAAGACAGAAGGGTTCAAGGTACTCCTCTGGCTCCAAGATTATTGTATTTTCCCGCTGAACGTCCGCAGATAGACTATGGTCGAATCGCAGTCGTAAGAACCCCTCGTCACTTTTCCCCTGGCAAATGCTCATTTCGTACGATGGCAGACTGACGAGCAGGCGCCGCTTCCCGATGCTCTATCTCAGTTGTTCGATCGAGTTAAATCAGGTCTCACACAAGCCGGCGACTTTGTCTTCAACTGCCAGATGGGCAGGGGTAGAACCACGACGGGCATGGTAGCGGCATGCCTTATAGCGACAACCACGAATTGGAATGGGAAGGAGCCCAAATATGATGAAGACGACCTCACGGACACTTACGATTCGATGGATGGTCCGTCGGAAGAAGAAGCCTATCTCCAAGGCAGACCGATCATTTTTTATAGTGTCCGCAAGCTAACGATAATTTAGGAGAGTACAAGACGATTCTTCAGCTCGTTGGCGTCCTCACATACGGAAAGCTTGCCAAGCGACTTGCGGATCGCGCTATCGATTTGATGCAAGATGTCCAAAACCTGCGAAAAGCCATTTACGAGTACGTACAACTCTTTTCTCCCCATGACGGTTTCAATATGTTTTTTCGTAGCTACAAGCTCAAGGTAGATGCTTGCGAAAAGGGAACGGCCAAAGAACAAAAACTGCGTAACGGGGCCGTAAACTACCTGTTCGTTCTCAGCTACTTCTTGCTCATTGGTTAGGCTAATATATCATCAGCTATCGCTATGGATCCCTCATCGTGTTTTCCAACTACCTCATCGGTCTACAGGACAAGAGCGGAGAACACCAGCCCACGTTCACTGATTGGCTCAAAGAGCACCGCGAGATTACTAAACTCTTGGGAAGACGTTCGTTGGATTAGATCAGCTGTTTAGGACTCTTGCCCTTGATTTCAACCCTGTATAATGTACAATATCACCGTCACCGTAATCCAAATTTTTTTACCGGTTCAGATTTCAGGGAGCTGTACGCTACACTAAGACTCGCGTACGGAGTTGCTCTGGACCGCAACATAAAAGAAATTGCATTCTCATCGCATTAGAAAGCTGATAGAAATTACGATAGTTCTGGCCCGCCGCGGTCCGCAATTTGTCGCACCTCAATCATGTATGTACTTGATACATCCTAGTAAGGCAATGGCGACACCAAATCTGGCCATGCTCTCCTCACCTTGGTCCCCATTTTCAGTAGCCTCAGAACCAAGGCATTGGGGCTATTATAAACATATTCATCCCGGACCAGAAACCAGAACACTATACACAATCAATACAAGACAAAAAACTGCTGCTGCGTCTTCTCTTCTGAAATTCGAATATGTAGCTACAAGCAAACGAAGAGACCGGGGAGGGGAAGAAAGGAAGGCAAGGACGGTGCGAGGGCGGCGCAGAGCGGCGTGGGGGGTAGTAACGAGGAAGGAGAAGGGAGAGAGGAGGAAGGTGGAAGGGGATGAAAAACACATGTACATATTCATATCCATATCCAAGAGAGAGCGTCGAGTCGGGTCGGGCCGTACAACAAAAAATAGATAATCAAGAAGAAGGCGAACAAAAGATAGATTGTAAGAAAAAAGGCATGAAGAATCATGAAACGAAGCAAGGTCTGGTATTGTATAGCTGCAAGTGCGGGCGCGAAAGGAAACGGCGAGGACAATGTCCGGGGAGATGTACGAGGGAAATAGAGTAGAAGAGAGAAGAGAGTATAGGATACAAGACAAGAACGCGATGGAATGTAGCAACAAGCGAGTGGGACCGAGGGAAGGGCAGATCGACTGAAGGGGAAGGAGGGACCGACTGAAGGGGAAGGAGGGACCGAAGGAATACGGGGGAGGTGGGTGATATCACATACCACATACCAGCAAGGGACGCGAGCAGAGCGATGGGTCGATTGATGGAAGGCGATGGGACGACGGTTAGAGCGAGGGGACGGGGAGGAAAACGGAGGGAGGGAGCGGAGTCGTTAGAGCACGGCGCCGCTCATACCCCGTCTTCTGTGGCAGTGAGGCGAAATGAGTCAGGGGGTCGATGATGAGACAGGGAGGGCGGCGGCGGGGAGCGAGGCGAGCGCTGGGCCTGGCGGGCCGTCACGGCGCCAACGCATGGAGAGAGAGGCGTCCTCGCCACGCCACGCCACACATTCGCCCACGGGTCTTCAGCACCCCCATCCTGCCCCCACCCATCCTCAAGTGCGGCGGCTGGCCGCCGTCCACCCCATGCTATATGACCGCGGCCTACCCGGGGCTCCCGCCTGCCTCAGGTATGATCCCGGCGCCCGAGAGATCGGGCGGCAAGTGCCCGTTCGCCTCGAGCGTGCGCTTGGCACTCTGCGCCGCCGTCAGAGCGTACTGCGAAAGAAAAGAAAAGGCACCAGCATCTCGTCATTCTTTCCTTCCAAGCAGAGTAGACTACACGAGGGGAGTAGGGGATGCAAGGAGGAAAGGAATTCACAATGTCGTTTCAGCGCATCCATCCCTGAGAACTTCTTCCCACACCCGCCCGCCCCGCTCTGCCCGCTCCCACACACAAACGACTGACGAGGCATATGCAGAGACTCGTGCCGCATGCAGTCGACTTTCCGTGCGAACCTGCATGAAAAGAACGAAATTAGTACATAGTGTCAGTATCGACTCCAACTCGTAGAACAGAACGCGCGCGCAACCGCACTCACCGGTGCCCGCATTCCGACCAATTGCACGCAAATGGCTTCTCCTCAGTATGGCTCCGTATATGCCCCATCAGATATACCTCCTCGTGAACGTGCTCCCGCAATGCGGCACCGGACAGACGAACGTCGCCAGCCTACGCAAGCAACAGATGGACCTCTTGCTCTCGGGCTGTTTCAAGCCGGAAATGATGTCCCTTCTACTCCTGCTTGTTTGCATCGTCGTGGGACTCGTGGCCTGCACAATCGGGGCCGCCATGTTGTTTCAAACGTGGCGAGATGATGGTGGGCAAATGGTGGGTGCAAACTTCAAGTCGGCGCCAAACATCTTTTTCTTATCCAGAACTCTCACCGTCGTCTTGGTCTCGCTCGTCTACATGTACTTCTACTCCCCTCTGGGTAATGAGGCTCCGAGTCTCAAACTGCTGTACCATTTCATTGCGCTATCCCGTTTCAGAATCAAAGGCACATCGAAAATTGTGTCGACCACTTCAAAGTCGGCACCTTGCAGACCTTGAGCCGTTGGCGAGCGCGCACTGTCACTGCTTACATGAATGGCCACAAGGCAGAGTCTAAACTCTGACTGGTGGATATTCTGCAGGGGTTGTTTCAAGTCACGGTTATGCATCGCCTCTGAGTTCAATCTTCTTTCAAGACCTCAGCGACACGCAGCTGGTGGATCACGGAGGCTTGGTTACAACTTACAACTGTCCGGTCGGGACCTTTCTCCATATCACTGTCTAACCTGCATTTCACCGCCCCTCCGGATTATAAAGCCCATTCTGAATAGATCTACGAAATTTTCATTTAGCTATTCAAGCGGTCTTTTCTACTCTTCGGCCTACTGACGTCCGTGTCCATGTTCAAGAGACTCCAATCTCGATATCAATGTCCTAATAATTCCGGCTTCTCATCCTTTCTGCTCCCTTCCGAGTACCCGCAAACCATCGTCACAACTTGTCTAGGCCTTCGTGTCGGTCGTACTTGTCCTGCGCCGAAAAGCCTTTGCAACACGACGGAGTCGAGTCGAGACAGGAACAACTCGTTGTGGATCCCCTGTTCCTTCACATTGAAGCTCTCCGTAAACGTGGCGCACCTCGCGACAGTGCATATGAAGGCCGCTTCCGGGGCGGGTTGGTCGTGCGCGGGTGCACCGTAGTCAGGCGCTCGGCATCAGAATCGGGGATACGGGGAGATCAGTATCGTTCGCCAACAGAGACGCCTGGGGGCTGCGGTACGGAGGCAGCCGCGGGGGCGATGCCAGCCAAGCCTGCGACCCCTCGCCGACTTCGCCTTGCTCTTTACACACTGTCCCATCCGATACACGAGCCGAGTCGTGGGGATCGGGCTGGTTTTCCGTGAAGTTCGGGTCGAGGAGACCTTCTCTAGAGTCCCCATGGTCTTGATCTGCGGATATATTCTCGGGGACCCTTAGGTTATCAGACGGCTCCTCGATAGTGATGCGACCGTGATCTTGACGTTGTTCTTCTGTCATTGCTGCGTCGCCCATCGACGCGCTTGTATGCGATTTAGTTGCCAGAAACACGGCACCTATGGTTCGCTCAATTTTTGGAGACGTATTGACGTCGAAAACTGACCATCCTCTTCCGTTATTTCGAAGCGGTCAAATATGGCTCGCTGCAATTCCCCGGAAGCTTGTCCCGTAGGTCTTGCACCATCCTTATTATGTTTAGAAGATGAGATACAGGGAAACCGATGAAACTTACGTCTCTGAAGACATCGCGCCAATCGTCGTCGTGAGTTATTACAATTTTTCCCTGGGGAGCCTGATGGATGGTTAGCCGCGAGGGTGGGTGTATACAAACAACCAGTACCTCGCGGAGAATATGCTCATGAATTATTTGCGAAGGGTGGATGATCTCGAAAGAAATTAACAAGGTGCTGATTGATCAAGTTATCGTTATTGCCTTTTCGTACCTTGGGAATGGGAGAGGCATCGGCTACCATACCTGGAATAACATCGCCGCCACCAGGAGCGGGAGCTCTCCCACTGTATTGCCTTCCCCCGCCGTATGTGCTACTTCCGAAGAAGAAAGACAGACCGAACAATGAAGATCCTTGGGACCCATATGGTACGAAACCACGACCCGACCTTTCCTGGAATGTTGAGTCCACTGGCTGGCAAACTTCGGACCCAAAAAGCTTTCCCCAGATTCCTTCGCAGACGGAAATCGCAAATGCGTGGATGAAGGTCGTCTGATTTAGAGGAGTTCCATCGCCCGGCGAATCGGCATGCTTGCGGCGGCAATGGGTACCGTGCCAACGATATCTGTAGCGATTAGCTGCGTCTGCTGTCGGTCTAAATCCGAGCTGAAAGCTCGGGACGTCTTGGAAGAAGGCCATGCCCCATGATTCAGCCTTTTCCCATCCGGTGACTAGAAAGAGGTTTCCGTTCACTAGTCCACGTCCTCTCGTTTCATTGACATATTTATACCAGCTTTCGGCATGTTTCGCTGCATATCGTCGCATGCTTCCCAGGTTTTCGAGCTTCTCCAGGGGTGAACCATGTGGGAGAGCCAAAACAGCGCCACCCGGCCCCCGACAATGGAAAGCGAATTCTCCGCCCGGAAATCTGTGCATAGACAGACAGATGTATACTTTGGCACCGATATTATAATGCGTAGGACTTACTCGGAAAATCCACCGTTAATCGCATTAACAGAAGGGCTGCAGACATAATTCCCAGGATTAAAATTGTAGTGCGCGACGTCGACTGGGTCGTAAGGTGTTAAGGGAACAAAATCTTCGGGAATATTGGCATTGATGCGATGGTCTGCTGGGAGATAGATGTTGAAGAAGAAGTCGTAACTTCCTTCTGATGTAATTCGACCGACGTCACCGATAGCAACACCTGTCTTTTGGTACTCTGCGGTAAGGTTAACTTGCGGGCCAGGGACGTACAACGGAGTTCCTCGGCCCTGGCGTAGTAACTGGCTGCAATAATTCCCGCTCTCCGAGTAAACTGGGGCGGGAGATAAGGGCGTATTGGGAACGATCTGAAGATGACATGAGACAATGGGGCGGGGGGGAGGGCGTCGTAGTAGAACGCACCGTCTCATGAGGTGGCTGCTGGGCCCCCAATAGGACTGTACTGTTCGATTTCCTTCAATTCGTATGGTCACAGGTCACAAGCCCAAAAATCTACGAAATATTTCGTAGGTCACAGGGTCACAAGGGCTCAATACGAAAGGTTCTCACCAATTTAACACAAAAAATTCGCTCCGAGCGGCCCTGCGGGGCAGGTTTATACGAAAAATTTCGTAAGTCACACAGGGCGCAAGCCCGCATACGAAAGGATCATTTCGTATTTCATGTCACGCGCCAAAGTGCCGTACGAACTAAACAGTACCCGTTACGGGACCATTGATTGTATGTTCACGTTCCCCTGCACACATGAATTGCGATCCGTGTACGCCAAATCCAGTGGCATTAGGGGGTTTCAAAGTTAGAATCTGGGGCCCAACTTCTGCCTCAACTCGTGCCTCAACTTTCGAAAAGTCGGGGCAGAAGTTGGGGCACAAAGTTGGGGTCGGACGTGAAATTGGGCACAAGAGCCCGACTTGACGTCCAACTTCTGCCCCAACTTCTGCCCCAACTTGATGCCTCAACTTCGGCTAATTTGGGGCTTCGGGCGTGTAACAGATCTTTTTCTGATACGCGAGGCCTCGAATTGCCTCAACTTGGAAGTTAAGGCCGAAACAGCTGCCCGGGTCGTTCACAGTTAGAGCCCCAACTTTTGCCCCAACTTTGCTCAAGTTGAGGCAGAGTTGAGGCAGAAGTTGAGGCAGAAGTTGGACCTCAAATTTTAACTTTGAAACCCCCTATTGTGAAACATCTCGCCCCGAGAAGCACTGCGGAAAAAGAAAGTTTTTTTGGACCCCGCAGCGGTTTAGGGCCACATAGACTGACCTTTGGGCAACCGCGATTTTTGAGGGACCGGCGGACAGATTAACATCTTCCATATGCATGCGCAATCGACTTGGAAAGAAAGAAGGCAGCCAGCTCCTTGGGACACGACTCCGTAGCAACGGAATGTGGGAATTCGGATGCTAAGTTAAGTTAAATTACACCAGCGCAGTCCTTTGGTGTGTCAAGTAACTCAATCCTCAGGACGAATCCGAGTTCGGCTTTCGAGTCCGCAGTAGTTGTCACTGTTTCAGTATGGCCACTGGCCGCCGGTGGTGCCGGATTAATATTATTGAAGGCTGAAGCACTCCGGAAATTGTGTTGTTTCAGAGTCACCGGAAACGCTCCTGAGGTTTAAGTAACAAAATATGCCCTCCACAAACTAATCATTTCAGGGTTAGTTTTTGCCTCACTGAGATGATGAGTATTAAACCCTGTATTTCCGTGGCTACACCAAAGGTACTGTATCATTTCGACCAAATGTTCACGGGGTGTCACCTGTCACCATAAATGTTCACTGGACTCAGTGTTCATTTCTCGGCAATCACGAGAAAATTACCATAAATGGAAGTCCGGCATTTGCCGGACTCAATTTTTTTGCATTTTTTACTCATTTTGAGTCCTAAAATCGCGATGTCACTGTCACCAAGGTCAAATTTGTTCAGTTCACGCCTGTCACCCGTCACCTGAACATTTGGTCGAAATGATACAGTATCAGGGAGCGTATCAGTCGGCGGTCCGGCCTGCACCGGGGGTGATCGGCAGTATGAGCAGCCGTATCACTATCAGTCACTCTGAATTGGAAGGTACGTGTCAGAGAGCGCCTCATACTTCTGGTTTCAGTTGGCACAGAATTGCAACCAAAACCCCCAGTCTCAGTAGCGGTTATACTGTGACGGAGGGCATTTTCGGCCTTACCAAAATAATCAATTTGGCGGAGCAGTGATCATGAGGCCTTGCCAATGACAGCGCGTGGGATGGCCGCTTGCTTAGCACTTACTGTATCATTTCGACCTTCAGGTGACAGGTGACAGGCGGTCGTGAACTGAACAATTTTGACCTAGGTGACGGTGACTTTGTGATTTGGGGGCCTAAATAGGCGAAAAAATGCCAAAATTTTCAGTCCGGCACTCGCCGGACTGCCATATATGGGAATTTTCTCTTGATTGCCGAGGAGTGAACATCAAGTTCAGTGAACAATTGAGGTGACAGGTGACACCCTGTGAACCTTTGGTCGAAATGATACAGTACCTTTCTCCTCTTGCCACCACCGTCCATGGATAACGAGCCTCACTCGGATCCACAATTTAGGTTAGGAGAGTCGACCGGATTCAATTCGGGACCTGCCTCGTAAGCACCTTGCCTGTATTGAGCAGGGTTGGTCGCATCCTCACGGCGCTTAATCGAGGTACGCGGGTGCCTTCTTCCCGAGCTCGCACCACTTCGTCGTCAATGGCGGCGTGTTCACGAACAATGTCACAAACCGGACCTCCCTCGCGAATATCCCTGACGGTGAGTAGATTCGCTCTCAGTAGAAAACTTAATAATTCTAACGCTCGGGCCGTAGATTTTCGGCGGATCCCACTGGGAGATGTTGATTTGAGGAGGGAGATACGGGTCAGCAGCGCTTCGGGTGTCGTTCATAAACGACGGGTGCGAGGGCCCGTGCGGCGGGTGTACACGGGAAAAATCGACGGCAGAAAGCCTGATATGACTATCGCTCTGTACCAGGGGATAAATGCGGAACAGGTGCGCTACAATCCCTTCTTTCCGCCCCTGAATTGTGTGTTCACTGCGCATCGTAGGAATGGCGGCAGGATCTTTCACGATATTCAGGACTTCGGTGAGTCCCCGCGACACTCGCTCGATGATTCTCGTAACCTCGAGTCTCAGGCATCCCAACTTTGTTCAGATTTTCGCTGTGGCGGTTTCGGCCGGTATTCATGGTATTATAGCCCATGGTGGTTCGTTCGTCTTCTGGTTCTAATGTGGCACGGAAAATAGGGCTTGACCTTTGATCTAGATCTCATCCCGTACTATGAATTTCTGGAACACCATCAGTACTCAAGTTTGTTGAGCATATATATTGTTGCGCGCACTGTATGTCCTCCTCCCAACTTTACGTGCAGGAATTGAGTTCCCGCAAGGAAACAGATTTCTGGGTAGGCATTCGGGAACCACATTGCGCAACTCTAACTTTCCCGCAGGATGCCAACCAATATTTTGAACACACGTTCCAGCGATCAATTGTGAGTCGCTGACTAAATCCTTACGCCTCCATATTCCTCATCACAGGTCGAAGTTGGACACCCAGGGCACCGATTGGATTCGCCGTTCCACTTGTCAGCTCTGCATAGACCTCGCACCCAGTGATCTCCCCAGAATGGACGTCGTTATTGCTCGGCGGCGGGAGAGATCGAGACTTGATACCATAATACCCCTCGATTTGCCGGATTCGGAGACTGCGGTTATTCACTCCATGGACCCATATCAATTCCACGAGCGCATTTATCACTCGATCCCACCGGCGCACGTTTTAAAGGCAGAGTGGAATTTGGGGGCAATAATGTACTACCCTCTAGGTTCTCGACTCAAGGGCGCAGTTGAGATCGCATCAATGACAGATGCAGACACATATGTCCTTCCTTTGGGTACAGAAATGCACGGAGAAATCCTTCAGGATGGCTGGACCCGGTATTCTTTTTATGTTTGGACAATGGCCGGAGCTGACCATGTTCAATGTCGAAGGTACAACTCGTGTGATGTATACGATACTACTCTCCATTTTTCTGTGGCACTAGAGGAACCAGATTCTTGGCTGTGCCAGGCGAATCACATCTTTAGTCGTCTCCAGATCACGTCGAACTACGAAGATTACGGTGCGTGTTCTAGGGTTCGAGCTGTCATTCATTGGGCACTAACATCGGGCAACAGCACTTGTATACCTCATTAACTGCGAGCTAAAAATTTCAGCACCAACGAACGACCCTCCGCAAGGTTATCTATTTGTCTCAAATCTAACAAATCCAATATCCTTCCGATGGCCAGAGGCGTACTGGTCACTCGATTCCTCCGGTGCCAACAATCTCACAATGCACCAGGCTACTCGTTTTGGGTTCCCGGCCATATCCTGGTCCAGGCGAGTGCAGATACGTTTCTGGGACGATGGTGTTTACGCCGCAGTGCGCAAGTTCCACGAGGAAAAGGGGTTTGATCCAGACAGCCAGGACCTTGTACGGCAGATGCGATATCCGTTGTTCCGGATTTCCGATGAACTATACAACGAGGAGTAGTTCCTTTTTATAAGTAGGCATGCTGTCATCGTGTCCTTCACATCGGCAACCACGAGAGGGACGAAAATAAAACTAAAGACCGAGTAAAACAGCTCCATTGAATCCGCGCCAATCCCTTCACCACCCTCCCCATCGTTTAAGGCATCTTGGCACGAGTGCGGGTCACCGCGATTAACTATGTGTTGGTTCCTCTGGGGGCAAGCGTTGTGTGCGGGACTGAATACCTCGGTGACCTGCACGTTTGGATTCGGAACGAGTCTGTTGAATAGCAGCAGTTGCCCACCGTCTCACGTCGCTATTCAATATTGCAATGGATACTAGTAACTACCTGTCGCGCTCGGTGTGGCAGGGTCGTATGGCCGGCGTGTGGAAATTCAACCACACGCTGGTTTCGGCTTTTGCTTATTCCTATTTTTATTTTTAGTTACATCATTGTTTGGACTGTAAATACTAACCTCTTTGGAGCTTTGCCTCAATCATCAACACAGGTGCAATCACTCGTGCCGCTCGTAATCGCTCCGTATAGCAAACACCGTGCCGCACTGGGGCCAGTTGCAGCAGATCGGCTTCAAGTTGTCTGAGGTGTGATGCTGTACTATGTGCGCCTCGCCGCCTTCAGAAGGAAGGCCCGCGAGAATCTGCTCTGGCAGCCCGGGTTCACTACGTTCCGCCGTCGGCTAGACTCAGTTGCCGAGGTCCGTGTAGCCGAGTCAAGATGCGGCCAGCCGATCACACAGGCTGTGCGTGGCCGGCTACACACAGTTGTGTGATCGGCTAGCCGCATCTTGACTCGGCTACACGGACCTCGGCAGACTGAGTCTAGCCGACGGCGGAACGTAGTGGTTTAGACAAATAAACATCTGCTGCTTCGAGCGACTCACGGTGTTTCTCCTGCTCCCGCTGGTTTGCATTGTTGTGGCATGCTGCTCCGACACAACTGCGCTCTGGCGACCTACGCTCGACCGTCCATTCTAACGCCCATCGGATAACTCACAAACGTCAGATTCGGGGCGGGACTGCAATCTCTCTGTCTACTGGTGCACCTTCTCACCGGCGGTCATGGCTTGGCCAACGGCCAGGCGGAAAATACGCACGGACTTTCGTTACGATTTTCCGTCCACCTCCGAGTTACCGCCAATCCGAGAGCCCTATTCTATCACTGCGCTGCTCCCATGCGGTCACCACCCTGCTTCTCCCGCCCGTCCATCGAAGCCCGCGGCGTGTTCCGTTCTGCTTTCCTACTCGTTCGTCCATTCCCCATACTCATTAACCCATTTCCGTTCGTTTCTTGCACACAGAAGTAAGCTCGCCTTCGTCAGCCAACGCTCAATTCATCGGAGACTTCGGAAATGAGCAGGGGTCGAGCCTAACATCGGCATTCATCCAGCCGAAGTTGTTCAATTTAGTTTGTGGTAAATGGGGATGATTCCTCCCAGGGCAAGTGCAGGGAACGTACAAGGTGAGTCAGAGCCATCACGGCGATCTCGCAGTCGAACTCGTGTCGTTGATTCTTGAAAAGGCTGGAGGCTCTGAGGTGCCCACAAAGGTCCGTCGGGCAGGCTTGACGGTTAAACGGATGAAGGGTGCGCCCACATTATTGCTTTCTCGGTGATGAGGCCAACCTCAGGTCTGCCGTGGAGTTAGGGCTGGGGTTTTCGATGCGCTTCTTGGCTGGCCGAAGTTTCGGGGTTCTTGGCTTTTTGCGGACCGCGGACGAGCCAAGGGCACGCTCGTTGTACACACATCTTGATTCTTGAACATCAAAATTCAGATGATCAGCTAAATCCGCGTATTGGGGTCGGTATCATCCGGTGGGTGGTTGAGAAAACTCAAACCGAACCGAATAAATACGGAGGTTTTTTGTGATTGAATATTCAGCCGAGTTTTCCGTTCCATACACCTGCGCCTTGGGAACACATTTTATCCCTTCATTCTTTCCCACGATTGGGAGAATAGCTCGCCCAATCGCAACCAAGCTTGGCGCATTTGTTCCAGGTTGATCATGACAAGAACAAGCGAACAAACCAACACGTCAAAATGTCGATCAATGTCAGTTAGGCGAATCTTGATTGTTCTAATCAGGTTCTAATCTAGGAGTGACATGGCAGATTCCGAGTTCGGACGGGGCCTCTGGCGGAGTGACATGTGCTTGCGCGCCATGAGGCCCAGGGCCGTTGGTATTCATCGCGGGAGGCCATCAGCCTGTGGCGGAGATTGTTGGAAAGTGAATACAACCACGCGTTCTTCGTTCGATTGCTGAACTTATTCATACTTCGTGCGAAGGAAAATGAACGGAGAGCGGCAGTCCAGTGGCTGAGCATTCCGCTTGTTTGGAGCTTTTTCGGCCCGTGCGTGCGGGTTATTCCACCATTGGGCTGCTAGTGATAATCATCATCCTTCAAGGCGATTGGTTGGGAGGTTGTATTTCGGTCGCGATTAATATTGCTACCTCACGGCGAGTACTGAACTCAAACGAAACTCGGGGAGGTTCTGGATCTTTATTGCCCGAAGAAATTTCCACTGGTACCGGCCACACTGGACGTGGGGTTTCCGAAACGCGCCGTAGGCCTGTCATGAGCCTCCGATGATCCGAATCAAGAAAATAACCAGCTAGTAAACGAATTTATCTTGTTCTACAGTCAAGCCAGGCATAGTCTCTCGCAGACTGATTCCCTTCAACATGTGTGAACTCGTACCTCGTTATGCTGAAAGCTAGACAGGTTTCGAGCGGAGCTTTTAGCTGAGCGGGGATCGCCTTCCAGCCCAACTCAGTTGACTTCGTTTGACAGGCAGGTACCATCTAACTTACTTCCAGCGCTTCAATTCCTTGACCGTTCGATCGTCTTCCAGTCCAAATTGAAAGGCGGGTGAATGGTAGAACAGTTAGCGGGAAGGAAGAGAAAGGCGAGGACAGGGAGCCTCGGAGACAGGGCGGGAGGCCGTGTGGACGCGCTTAAATCGTAGATTGAGATCGCGTCACTTGAACGGTCGAAAACTCAACCAACCAAAACAATCCACTCCTCGATTCGCGTTGCCTTGCCTCGCCACGGTGCCGCGCCCGCTCCATAACATTACCGGGTCCAATTTCAGCATCAATCTCAATCTCGGCACCCGGATATTTACATATCTCTTACTTATTGTCGGCGTCCCGTCGGTTTCGGTTTCTTGAACTTGGATATGAAGCATGATCAGGAGGAAGACATACTTCACTGATTGCGTGTGGTTGAATCAGGATCAACATCCGGGGACCCACATCAAGGTCGAATCAGTCGAATCACAGCTTGGTTTGAACTTTGTTCCCCGGCGGTGCGGTGTTCGTTGGTCCGTCGACGCGTGATCGGTTGACGTCCATAAGTCGAGGAGGAGGATTCAGAGAGGTGATGGCGCGCAGTTGAGGTTGAGATTGAGGATGCAAGACATGTGCAGGAATTTGATGGGGATTTGAGTCGGGAGCAGCTGCAGATAACGGGAAGGCACGCTGGAATTCAACGATCATCAACTCCATGACATCGCTCCAGGCAAGAGGAAGCTTCCGTCAGATTTCGACTCGGCTGGCGGAGAAGACGAACCGGCGTGGTAGAAATTACATGTAAAGGTATGTGAACGGAACGGCGCATTCATGGTTCGATTGTTGATTTTTTCTTCATACTTCGTGGCAGGGAGAACGAGACTATCTATCCGATCATTTCACAACTGCGAGTGGTTGATGATAATCATCGAAAGCGATAGGTCGGGAGGATCCGGAGGCTGTATTTTAGTCGTGACTCCCGAAGAGCTACTAGCACCGGGGGTGGTATTTCGAGTTCGAACACGCGGTAAGCAGGCGTCTCTCCGGGGGATCAAGATGATCAGGACGGGCAACGAGCTGGTAAGCGAATTTATCGTGTTCCAGTCGCAGTCAAGCTAGGCAGGCTTCGAGCGGAGCTTTTAGTTGAACGGGGACCGCCTTCCAGTCCAACTCAGTTGACTTCATTTGACAGGCTGCCACCATCTCCTCTACTTCCAGCGCTTCACTTCCTTGACTGATCGATCGTGTTCCAGTCCAAGTTGAAAGGCGGGTGAGTGACAGAACAGGTAGCAGGAAGGAAGAGATAGACAAGGATAGGGAGCCTCGGAGACGGGGCGGGAGGTCGTGTGGACAGCCTTCAATCATAAAGTCTATGAGCTTGAGTATTCTCCGGTCGAGAATAGATTACATAGACGGAGGTCGGGGCGAAATACAGTCAGTACCCATAGAGATCGCTTCGCTTTAATGGTTGGAAACTAACCAAAGCCCTCCGAGCTCCACGACGCAACCTCAACTTCGATCTCAGCACCCGCACCCGTTCGTATTGTCGGGCTCCCGGTCGTTGGGGTCCGGGTTCGGTGTGAAGCTGAACCTGATTTGCGGCGGGAAAGATGTGCTGCGCTAATTATGTGTGATTGAATCAGGATCAACATTAACTCCCCTTCGTCGGGCTTTCGAATCGGAACTTTCCTCGTTCGTGCGATGTTGATTGGTGCGTCGGCGCGTGGTCGGTTCATGTGCATAGGTGTTGGCGCGCAGTTGAGGTCGAGATTGAGGACGCAAGACATGTGTAGGGACCTGGATACTCATGCTTCGAGATCCAGGCACCTCTCAGATCACATTATCCCATGGTCTCGGGATTTGCGTCGGGAGCAGCTGTAGATCACGGGAAGGCACGTCGAATTTTGACGATCATCGACTCCACGCCATCGCTCCAGGCACGAGAAGCCTCTCGGTGGAAGTAGAGTATTTTGATTTCGGCCCAGCCGGTGGAGAAGAACCGGCGTGTCGGAAAGCGATGGAACTACGCGACGCGTTCTTGGTTCGATTGTTGAACTTCTTCACATACACCGTGCGAAGGAAAACGGAGAGCGGCAGTCCAGTGGTTGATTCACTCTTGGAACGGGGATTTTGACCTGTCTGTGCCGAATATTCCTGTAACGGTGCGCTACCGCGCATACCCTTTTTCTTATTTTATTCTACCACTCTCCTTCTCCCCTCATTCGTTTTCTTTATTCTACATCTAATCCCTTATTAATTCTATATACGAACCCTTTTCGTACTTTACCGTTCAGCCGATGCCCCGCACGGCCTAACTACCATCTTGATTCGAATAACCCCCATATACGTTCACTATATAAACCTGTGATGTACTAGATTAGTTCCTTGGTCAACTATCATTTTACGCCACTTACCTTTGCTGTGAACCGACCACCCCAGCAATCGCGAAGACCTTACCTGTGTGCCGAAACCGTCGCCCTCTGTTTAACCCCAAGTTATCCCGCCGGCCTCACACTTTCGTCACAATTCCACACCTGCGAGTGGTTGATGATAATCGTCCTCAAAAGCGATTGGTCCGGAGGTTGTATTTCAGTCGAGATTAATATTGCTACCTCACAAGTGCTGATGGTAAATTGAACGAGCGGGACGGTTCTCGATTGTTGTTATCATTCGTCCCAAGAACCACTGGCACTGGCCAACACCGGGCGTGATGTCTCAGGACGCGCTGTAAGCGAGACAATCAGGGAGTTAGAACTTAGGTATCGTGTTCCAGTTACAGTACGGTTCAAACTGGCGTATAGGAGAGCAGGTGTCAAACGGCGCTTCTGTGATTCAACCAGTCCACTAACTTCGCTTCGAATTCTCAAATTCTAAAGTCTGACAGATTCGGATTGAATGGACGGGGATGGACGGGCTGGCACCGATGGAGTTGCGTATTAGATTAGATTATGATCTCCTCCGGCGGTTCGATTCTTTGACTGACTGACGGTTCGATCGTGTTTCAGTAGACTCGCAAGCCAGTCGACGTCCACTCGGTTACAAGACAGAGCGGGTGGGAACAGCGACGGATTAGGATAGAGAACAAATAGCTACAACATCGGAGCAAATAATGATGGGACGTCAAACAACAGGTAACCTTGTGGACGGACTGGGCCCGCATGTCGCCTGTTTCAGTGATGGATTTCCACCCCGCCATTTCAGACCCTCGACTTAGAACAAACGCGCCGAATACCTTAAAAAAAAGTCTCAAAGTACCTTAGGCAAAGATGGATAACTTTGGATTCTCTATCCATTGATACCAATATGTTTTTGGATGGCAGAAAAAATGAAGGGGGTATCAATGGATAGAGAATGAAAAGTTATCCATCTTTGCCTCAGACACCCCCCGGCTCTGCTGCGTAGTTCGTAAGTTGCAAAAGTGTCATTTCCATTTTATTTCTAAGTCAAGCGTCTGAAATGGCGGAGAGATCTGCCATCTGCCAAACAGGCGACATGGGGGCCCAGCCTGTCCCGGTGAATGCCTGAGTTTACGATGGCATCAATTTCACCGGGCCGGGCTGGTTTCACGAGCCTAGTGTTTCAGTCGAAATGAGTTGAACTTGGTCGGCCCGGGTGAGTGACAGACAGCGGGCAGTGGGCGGGACAGCGAGACGGAGAGGAAAGACGGGAGGGTTGCGACATGGTTCTGATTTAATTTTGTGTGTGTCGAAAAGTTTTGAATGATGTCCTTGAAGCCGGCGAGCCGCTGCCAATGTTCAAGTTGGTTCTGAACTTGAACAAACACTCTCCTGCGTTCCAAATTCCCAAAAAAAAACTCCTAAATAGCCCTCGCCTCCATCGGGCTCCACAATATTATATACATACCGGGTCCAATTTCAACGAGTTCAATAAGGAATTCAATCTCAGCACCCGCAGTCGTTCGGATATCAAGCATCTCGTACCCGTTGTCGGCCTCCCGGTCAGTTTCGGGTTCGGGTTCGGGTTCGGTTTGGGCTTCGGATCTTTGTTCCGGTCAGAAAGATTGCGTGAGTGGTGCTTCAAGCACTGATTGCGTGCGGCTCAATCAGAATCAGCATCAATCAGGATTAACATCGAGTACATAACTTTGTTCGGAACTATAAGTTTGTCGGTGCGGTGTTGGTTGCGTGCTGTTGGTCTGTCGGCGCGTGGTCGGCGCGTGGGCGGTGCGCAGTTGAGGTAGTGTGTCATACATAAGTACTACCCTCGGCGCCGGCTTATATACATGATTAGTACGGTCGTCCCTCCCGGGCTGGCAGGTGTCTGATAGATGGGGACTTGCGTCGGGCTGCAGATCATGCAAAGGCACATAAATGATCGACGACTGCACGACTTGCCAATGGAGCATCGCTCCAGGCACGAGGACGTACTAGTAGTATACTGAATCTGCATCTCGACTCACCTGTGCGAATGACTCGTTCTTGCACGAGAAAATATCTTCCGATCTTCGTCGGCTTCCCGTCGACGCCGTCTGCCCGCTGAGTTGCATACGACCGCGAAGCATTCCACCCGTCCGTCCATGCGTCTACTTTGAACTTTCCACGCGCGCCATACTCCCCGGCCTGAGTCGGTGACTCAAAGCTAGATAAGTACTTAAGATAGTGTCAATATTAATGATAGTCGATACCCATGCAGTCTCGAGACGGGATTTGCGTCGGGCATCACGGACAGGCACGTTGAATATTAATTTCGGAGACAGAGACGATCATCGTGCAACTTCCCCACAAGTTCGCCTATAGTATATACACGCCGATGGGCCATCGCTCCAGGCACGATGAGCAAGTAGTAGCAGTATGTATATGTACTGAATATGTGTCGATATCTCGACTCACCTGTGCGAATGCGCAGCGGATTCGTTCTTGCACCAGAAAATGTCGATATCTTCCGATCTTCGTCGGTTTCTCGAATAAGTAATACCTATGCAGTCTCGAGACAGGATTTGCGTCGGGGATCACGGACAGGCACGTTGAATATTAATTTCGGAGACGGAGACGATCATCGTGCAACTTCTCCACCAGTTCGCCTATAGTACATACATACACGCCGATGAGCCATCGCTCCAGGCACGAGCTCGAGGAAGTAGTAGTAGTATGTATGTATACTGAATCTGTGTCGATATCTCGACTTACCTGTGCGAATGCGCAGCGGATTCGTTCTTGCACCAGAAAATGTCGATATCTTCCGATCTTCGTCGGTTTCTCGAATAAGTAATACCTATGCAGTCGCGAGACGGGATTTGCGTCGGGGATCACGGGGGGGCACGCTAGGGCACGTCGAATGCTGTCGAATGTCGAATGTGGATCAGGAACTTCTCCGCAAGCTCGCCTACATGGCATTGGCAGCCGGCGCCAATGCCAATGCACCATCGCGCCAGGCACCGGTTATGGAGTCCGTGGAGTCCTTGGAAGTAAGTGTAAGTAGGTAAGTAGGTAAGTAGGTAAGTAGGTGCTGCGCTGTTGTATATATTTTGATGCGACGTCAATTTCGGCGCGACGCACGCCCCGTGTGGTAGGTGGGTGACACCGTAACAGGGATACACGGCACGGGCCAGCTCATTGGACGCCGGGGTCCATGGCCATTGACAGGAAACCTCCCGTCTTGCGCGGGAGGGTGTATTTCGGTCTTTCCATCTGAACGCGACCCACCAGCGACGCCCGAAACCCGTCCCGAAAAGGATACATACATACCTGCTCCGCGGCGTCGGTCTAGACCGCTCCTTCCTGTCTACGTACTGTACTGTAAATCTCTTGTGTTGTCTTGGATCAGCACGACTCGGACGTCAGCGATTAATTGCTTCGCTTTGGACCGGGGATCTGCCTGCATGGGGATGCGAATCGAGCGGACGGAGATACGATCCGCGTCGGGGGAGCGAGACAGACGCGAAAACATACATAGCGCGATAAAAGTCTGGCATGTGGAATTAATAGATAAAAGGAAGGAGGGTAGACGCCGTGACGTGAGGGCTGGGGCTTGAAGAAATTTATCAAGCTTGAAGTTGGGCTCGGAGGTCGGCGAGAAAAACATACGAGGACGGATTATTTCCCGCCCGACTCCGACTCGGAAAGTTCTCGCGCGCAGATGCACAACATTCCAAAAAGGAAAGGTCTGAGGACTTAAGGATCGGCGAGTGGATGTCGATGTCCGAGACGCCGAGCCGCAGTCCCAAGTGGGCGTCGGTATTTTCGTGTCGGGGCGCCCGTGGAGTGGTCGGGTGTCGCGGCGTATAGGAGATTCGAAGAAGAAGTCGGAGGAAAACGACTAGGCAGAACACAGTAGTTGCAATGCTAATGTCATGCTGCTGCGCGATTATAAATATTTTTGGGTGATGTTTGGGACCTCGTCCTCGGTGATGGGGGAGATCAACGCCGACATTCAGAGTTTGATTCAATTGCAATTGGGTGGGAGGAATGCAGGATTAGATCCGCGTCGATACGCGTACGGCAGCGAGCATCAACGACGGCAGGGTGGGTTAACCGTTATTCGGAGACAACGATTCCATCCGGGTCGACGAGGCGAGATAGATGAGAGTTTCAGTGGCCACACGAAAGATTGAATGATATGATAGCTTGACGAAACGAAACAAGAGAGGGAGAGCACTGCCTGGTTACCGCCACATCGCTATCTAAAGTGGTCGGGGCTGTGTTGCGGGGTGGTCAAGGCTGTGTGGAAGGTTGAGAAGAGTGCAAAAGCACTTTAGAGTAATGAATTTTATTGTGCATTAGAGGTCAGGGTGATGGTTGCCGGCGGGAACTGCATCCAGATCTGGGATTGATGTTTCAGGAGACTAGAAAACAGCGGCACACACAGACAACTTACTTACAGACTGTCACTTACACCGCCCTCCTTCTCTCTGAGCGAGGCAGTACATCGCATACGATGCATCAGGAGCAGGACTATATAGCCGAAGGTGACTTCCAGCCTGGCGGGTCTCCCGACAACGAATTCCGCATCCAGCTTGACCCCCACGACGACGATCCCCGCCGTCGCCTCCTACAACGTCCTGGGCAGCCCGCATTCCCCCACACGCCCTCCTACAACGGCTCCTACCACAACTCGCCCTACTCAAACCACTCCGAGCTCAGCTTCTCCGGCGATCCCACCCAAGACTCTTTCGCGCTGTTTGACGACGAGCCCGGCCAGCAGCAGGGTCGCGACGGGTACGACCCTGCGGAATACGACGCCCCCCAGGCAGGCGGTGGGCTGTTGATGTTCAACGATAGTGATTACATGTCTGGGCCAGGCCCGTACGTCTCCTCTGTCCCCGTGGGCCCCGCGCCCGACCGCCACCACACCCGGGGCTCGTATGACTACAGCTCGCCCAACTCGAGCGACGGGGGCGAGGAGCAGCAGGTGCACCAGCAGCGGCACCAGAGCCGGAGCAGGGCGTCCTCGATCGCCTCCAACCACCACCAGCAACCCCAGTCGTCCCCGAGGATGAACGTCGCCCAGGCCTTCGACAACATGACCTTCCGCTCGCCCAACTGGGGCAACCGAGCCGCTGCCCCTCCCGCGCTCGCCGCGCGCCACCTCCCCGCACATGCAGCAGCAGCAGAAACCCCAATCGCCTCCGCGCTTACTTATGCCCGACGACAACTCGGGGCCAAGCAACTTCGACCCCCCCACCATCAACGCGCCTGAAGGCGATGGCCTGGGCGCCGGGCCAAGGCTGCACATCGTCCCTGCTACCCCTGTCAGTGGAGGCGGCGCGGCGGGCGGCGCGGGCGTGCCGGGGTTCCAGGAGACGTTGCACCAGGGTGAGTTTTTATTTTGTTTTATTTTTTGGGGGATGCGTTCTGCGTTGGGCGTCTGTTTTTTTCCTCATCACCACATGGCAGATGCGCCCCGATAAGCTCGGATCGTATGCTAACGCCCGTTTTTTTTTATTAGTCACCGAGCAGCAAGACGAGTACCGCGCTGAGCAGCAACAATTAAACTCATACGACCCCCCCGCGCCCGCGCAGCCGGGCGGCCACAGGCGCACCGGCTCCAACGCCTCCGTGCACTCCAACTCCAACTCCCCCTTCCTCTTCCCCTCGAACATGCTCCCGGGCCCGGCCCGCGCCCGCGCAGCGCGTCGGACCACGCGCTCGAGCCGCCGAACAACTTCATCGGGCAGATGGGCAACATCGGCAGCGCGCTCGACGACAGCATGGGCGACGTCATCCTCCCGCCGCAGGGGCAGCATAGACGATACGACTCGGGCGGGGGGAGCCTCAGCCCGAGCCCGCACCGGAGCTCGTTCGGCGGCGCGGGCGGCGGGGGGGTACGCGCCCGCGCCCGGGTCCGCGGGGCTGGACAACGGGTTTCTGAGCCCGGATCTGGGGATGGGGTTCGGCGGCTTTGGCGGCGGGGGGCTGGGGCTCGGGCTGGGGCCGGGCGGGGGCGGCGCCGTGGGGCTGCGGCGCGTAAAGTCGGACGCGGCGGCGCGGGGGCACGTGCGGCAGAGCCGGAGCGAGGACATCCGCGGCACGGGCGCGGCGGGGACGATGTTCCCCAGCGAGGACTTTATGCGCGGCGGCGGGGGGCACGGGCAGTTTCTGAGCCCCGTGGAGCCGCCGCCGGCGATCCGGAGCGGGGGGCAGGGGCAGGGGCGCGCGGGGGTACCACCACCGGAGCGCGAGCGGCGGGTCGGTGCGCAGCGAGCGCGGCGGGCTGGGCGGGCACGGGCACGGCGAGTGGAGCGCGGCGAGCTCGACGCGCGTGTCGCCGTACCCGTCGCCGAACGTGTCGCCCTCGCCGCACTACACCGACCTGCCCGACCCCAACGCGCCGTTCGGGCCCAACGCGTCCTCGTCCTTCGGCCCCTCGTTCAACAACGACGGGAACTCGCCGCCGATCGTGGTGTCCAAGCAGAACGTGACGACGCTGCGGACGAGCAAGGCGTCGCACAACCGGCGCAAGCAGGAGGCGACGTTCGTGTGCCCCGTGCCGAACTGCGGGAGCACGTTTACAAGGAGCTTTAAACCTGAAGGGGCATATACGGAGCCATAATGAGGAGAAGCCGTTTGTGTGCAAGTGGCCTGGGTGTGGCAAGGGGTGAGTGGCTTTGTCTTTTAGTTTTTTGTGGTTGTTTCGCTTTTCCTCGATGAGGGGAACCTCAGGCTCTTGGGGCGACTCGGCTTTTTTTTTTTTTTCGAATTTTTCGAATTCTTTGGGGCCTGTGCTGACGATAATTTTCTGCCCCCCGCAGGTTCGCGCGGCAGCACGACTGCAAGCGGCACGAGCAGCTGCACACGAATTACCGGCCGTTTGTGTGTGGGGGCGGGGAGAGCGGCGCGGGCGGGTGCGGGAAGATGTTTGCGCGGATGGATGCGCTGAATCGGCATTGTGAGTTTTTTTTTGGCGGCTCTGTTTTGTTGTTGTTGTTTTTGGGGGTGGCGGTGGGTACGGCGTCTTGACCCAGACCGACGTCTGTCTTTGGGCAAGGGGCAAGGGGCATGGCGGACGCAATCGGCGTCTTCGTCTTGTTCCCCCGATTGTGACGGGTCGAGTCTGCCCGCTTTGGATGCATGCATCCTTCCCTCTTCCCTCTCGTCTCCCACCTTGTGTTTTTTTGGTGTTTTTTTTTTTGGGGGGGAGTGAGGGCTCGTCTTCACGACGTCTGCCTCCCGTCTTTCCCCGTCTGTCTTTGGGCTGCGGGGCAAGGCGGAGGCAATAGGCGTCTTCTTCCCCGATCGTGACGGGTCGAGTCTGCCCGCCTTGCATCCTTCCCTCTTCCCTCTCGTCTCCCACCTTGTGCCTTGTCTCGAGCTTCGTTACTCAGATACTAATCATCCTCTTTTTTTCCAGTACGCTCCGAAGGCGGTGCCGAGTGCCAGCGCACGCTCGAGGCGAACGGGCGCCTGCCCGATTTCTCGGGGGGCGGGCTCATGCCGGAGGCCGGGGGCGGTAGAGCGCGGTCGTACAGCACGGGGTCGACGGGCGGGGAGGGGCCGCCGCAGCTGAGGATGGGCGGGGGCGGGATGGGGGTGCCGAAGACGGAGGATCCGTGGGCGAATATGAACGGGGTGGCGTTGTAGACCCCTCGCGCCCCGGCGTAGCGCTGCAACCGGCCTCGCCTCCCCTCCCTCCGTCGCCGTCGACCCCCCTCCGCCACGTCACCTTACCTCCACCTTACCTCCACCGAAGACGGAGTATGGGCGGCGTGCTCTGACGACGCTCTCTGTCCCTCCCCTCCGTCCGTCTCCCCAGCTCGTCTCGCTGTCCATCCCCCTCGTCTCCACATCGCCTCCATCAATCGACCCATCGCTCTGCTCGCGTCCTCTACTGCTATGTTATGTGATACATATCTCCCGCCTTCCCGTACTCCATCGGTCTCTCCTTGCCCCAGTCGATCTGCCCTTCCCTCGGTCCCGCTCGCTGCTACACTCAATCTCTCTGCGTCCTCGTCTCGTCTCGTCTTGTATCCCATACTCTTTCTTCTCCTCTACTCTACTCTATTTCCCTCGCACATCTCCCCGGACATCATCCTCGTCGTTTCTTTTGCACCCGCACTTGCAGCTATACAATACCAGGCCTTGCTTCCGTTTCATGATTCTTCATGCCTTTTTTTCTTACGATCTATTGTTTTTTTGTGCACCCTTTTTCTTCTTGATTATCTATTTTGTTGTACGACCGACCCGACTCGACACTCTCTTGGATATGGATATGGATACATGTGTTTTTTCTTCCCTTCTTCCTCCTTCCTCCTCCTTCCTCTTTCCGTTACTGCCCCCCGCGCCGCTCTCCCCCGCACCGTCCTTGCCTTTCTCTCCCTCAGGTCTCCTTGTTTGTAGCTACATGTTCGAATTTCAGAAGAGAAGAGAAGAAGAAGAAGACGCAGTAGCAGTTTTTGTTTTGTAGTACTTATTGTGTATAGTGGTCTGGTTTCTGGTCCGGGATGAATAGATGTTTATAATAATCCCACATTTTAGCTAGGCTGCGAAAGGAGGGACATGAGAGGGGGAAAAGGAGAGAAGGTGGAGAGTATTGCCGGATTTGGCAATGGGATGACCTAATTGGGATTTAGCCGCATGCGGCGGTAAGCGAGATTCCCAGCACGTCGGTTAGTCGCGTCGCGTCGCGTAAAAGTAAAAGTAAATTGAAGCCAACTGTGGGTCTTTACTGGACAGATGATATTTTCGAGTCAGTTGAAGTTATGTGCGTGGAGGGAGGCGTGATTAGGGTATGCAGCGCTGCGAGAACCGAACGGGGAGGCTGGCGTTCGACAGTTTGCGGTCGTGCGGGCCGTCCGTAAAAGCCGAAAGGATTTCGAGTCGTGACCGCGATTCCCGTTCAACAATCGAGACCCAGCGCACAGGTACGAGACTACTATAGCCGCGTCGCCGTGATGCACGCGTCGCACAAATGATCATCTGATTGTGCTTCGCAGCATGCCCACAACGTCCACGACGACACCTCTGAAGAGGATGAATCAGACGCCATTCACCATACAAGAACTGGTCGACCGTTGTATCCACTTCCTCCGTGTTTCGCAGCGCGATCTGAAGGCCTGCGCCTTGGTTTCCCGGTCTTGGCTGTATCCCGCACAGTCTCAAATTTTCCGGGAAATCATCATTACCGCTGGGAACGTAGTATTCTCGCTCACACAAAGTGGGCACCCCAAGCCAGCACGATGGTCACGACTGCAGCAGACACTCGAAACATCACCACATCTCATTCAACATATCCGAGACCTCTCTATTCGTATCGGCGCTAAGCCCAACGAAGAGCTGCTGTCGATCTGTAATTTCCCGTTTACACATCTCGAGCATGTTGGCAGTCACTGCGGCGAAGACTTCACTGCCCAGATTGCCCTTGCTTTTCAGCAACTGTTCAGTTTGCCTACCATTCGCTCCATCGAGCTGGGGGGGATGAAACCAACGGATTTTGCGAAAACATTCGAGCGCTGCTCGTCCGCAGTCACGAAGCTCGAAGTTCGAGTTAATGGGGGACTGTCGTTTTCCCGCCACACCAGAAAATCACACCGGAACACCAATCGAACTCGCCTCGTTAACATTCGCGAGTATCATGTCAATCGACCGCCCGTTCACAATACATCCCTTCAGTACGTCGAATCTCAAGGCGCTGCGACTTACGAGCATGCTCGGTATCACCTGGAACGACGTGGTACTAGGAATAAAAACAGTTGAAATCCTCAGCATGGTTGTCCAGGTATGCATACGCCGCTGGTGTTCCGTGGCGCCACCTCACATTTATGCAGAATGGGCTCCCCAGGAATGTACACTTCTCCCAACCGGTGAAGACCATTGCCACGAATCTGGACCTCTCCGCCCTTCCAAGACTTTCGGTCCTTCACATCAATAAGGGCGCATTCGATGATCCTACTGTTGAGGCGCAAATGATCAACGCACTCATTTCGACTATTCCATCCCAACACCAGATGCACAGTATCGTGCTCACACTGCCTACAGCGATCCCTGCCGTCTGGGAGGCGCTTGACCTCACACTGTCGCGCCTGCGCGTGTCAGTCGTCGAAATCCACGTGTTTCTTCATCGTGAAGAAGCACTTTTATGTTTTCCACGATTGAGTGCCAAAAATATCGTGCGCGCCCCCGCCTGTTCTTCATATTTATACTAACCAACCGTTTGGTGTACAGCTTCGCGTTGATTACAACCCTTATTGGTGGGAGGTAGGTTCCATTTTTCACGATCGTTTGTCTGGTAACCCCAATAATGTAACAGGATATCACCGCCGGGTTGTGATTTAGCCCTTTGATATACCCTACTACAGTGGCTTCACCGACGAAATAAGAAATTTTTGTTCCAGTTTCCCGTACGGCTGCTGAGATCTGAGATATCGAAACTAACGACGTGAACTGTGAACTTGGGAGAGTGACTTGCCGTCTAACCCTACCGACAACCAAACAAGTGACAACGTTAACCAGTAGTGCGGCCAGTGCTAACGATGATAGTAGCTACCTATGGTTGTTCATTGATGACCATGTTGTGTTCAAGTTGCCAGCCGCCCAGATTCACATACTTCGAACCTCGGTATACAATATTGTCTAACTCTTCTTCTCATTTGGTATACCAGATGAGAGAAAAACATTGATAGGTAAGAGTCCTCAATACGTGTGGACAGATGATTGGCATGCTCTCTTGCCCAAACTACGCTGTTCATGCTTAATTGAAACTACTCTTTCTACACGCATTTTCAGCAATACTTTGGGTGGGGAAGAATGAATATAAAGTCATCTGAATAGTGTCTAGGTTTCTAATTATTGATAGAGTTCATGGAAGTATAGACTCTCGCCACTCTCGGGGTAAGAATGGCACCCTCAGAGATAGCAGAAGAGAAAATAGCGAAGATAATTCCTAGATATTGCTCATGACTGTTATTATAGTGTCTATGAATATTTACATGGATTATGGTTGGGTGTTCATCTCAGCAGAAATCTCGATTAAATTGTCTTCCCTTTGCCTTAAAATATTATATAATGAGCTTATAGTGCAACTTTCTGCGGGTTCAGAGTGTACCCAGTGCCTAACGAGCTTGCAGAGGGAAGATAGGGGCCGTATTCCCGAATGCGGTAATACCGTTTTCTGCATCACTGATCAGTGATTTCCGGCGCGGTTGCCGACCACCAATGCAAAGGCTTTCTCTCGTCAACGACCAATTTCAAGCTTGATGCTCTGTCAAACCACCCGTATAAGCTTGTGCGCCTTACTGATCTCCACGACGCCGCCTCTCGTCCATTATGATCCTTCTTGTCCTGTTGTTTCTTGTCTGTTTTCGGGGCGGACACCATGAATGATCATCCAGGATGGCCTTGTGTCCTTCACACGACATTTCACGCCATCTTCATTTCGCTCCATCTTCATTTGATACTCATTTTCCCAAGCCGAATCACTTATAGAGAGGCAGACGGAGGCAACGGCGCGCCGACCGGCCAAATTGACGGGGGTGTGTTGGGCGCCTGAGCAAGTGATCGTCACCTCCCTACGTACAGGTTTCGCACCGCCTCGACAAATCCCGTGTTGGCCCTATAGGACCTGATGGTGACCTGCGCCCCTCTGCACCCTCACTTCGACTTCAAGTAGATTCGCATAGCATGGAAGTCGATCATCCGTCCGCTGGAACGTCACGGGTTGCGGTGGCACAAAGGTGTGCAAGGCAGGAAACGGCTGTGGGTGGAAAATAACTCATTTTGTCCGCAGTGCTTCTCCAAGCCAAATGTTTCACCACGCAACCGACTTTGGTATACACGGAGGGCAATTCATGAGTGTGCAGGGCAATGTAAACATACAACCGACCCTCCCGCACCCCACGCCTTTATCGGCACAACACGGCCCTCACACAGTGTGTGCTGTGACAGTGTGGCTTCAATGTACTTCATAACATTGTTAGGCTGCCCCCAATAGGCCCTCACCACGCGCCGCAGTCTTTTCGGAGAGCGGAAATTATTGCAGGCAGCTCCTCCGCCAGGGACGCGGGACCCCGTTGTACGTTCCCAGCCCTCAAGTCAATCTTCCTGCCGAGTACCGAAGGAGGGGCGTTGCCATAGGTGACGTCGGCCGAATCACACCGGAAGGAAGTTTCGACTTCTTCTTCAACATCTACCTCCCTGCAAGCCATCGTGTCAACGCAAATATTCCAGAGGATTTTGTTTCATTGCCGCCTTATGATCCAATTGACGTCGCCCACTATAACTTTGGCCCTGGGAACTATGTATGCAGTCCGTCTGTTAATGAGATTAACCGCGACCTTCCAGAGTAAGTCCCGATGCGCTGTTATTTTGTTTGACTGAAATATTTTTCTGCGCAGATTTCCGGGCGGAGACTTTGTTTTTCAACTGCGAGGGACCCGACGGCGCTGTTTTGACTCTACCTCACGGCGCAGACCTGGAGAAGCTCGAGAATCTGGAGAGCATGCGCCGGTATGCGGCGAAACATGCCGAAAGCTGGTACAAATACGTTAACGAAACAAGAGGACGCCGACTTGTCAACGGCAGCCTCTATCTTGTCACTGGGTGGGAAAAGGCTCAATCGTGGGGCATGGCATCTTACCGTGATGTTTCGCTTCAAAACGAATTCCAGATCATGTTTAGACCCACAGCGGGTGCAAATCATGGCCACAGATACCGCTGGCAAGGCCCCCACTGCCGCCGCAAACAGGCCGATTCGCCACCGGACGATGCAACCCCCCTCAATCAGACGACCTTCATCCACGCATTTGCTATTTCTGTCTGCGAAGGAATATGGGAAAAGCTTTTTGGGGTTGAAATTTGTCAGCCAGCGGACTCGCCCACTGTCCAGGACAAGCCAGGTCGTGGTTTTATACCATACGGGTCCCGGGGATCTTCATTCGGGTGGTCTTTCTTCTTCGGAAGCGGTTACAGCGGGGGAAAGCAGTACACCGGCCGAGCGGCCCTTGGTAAGGGTTTGATATCCGATGCCTCTCCCATTCCCAAGGTAGGGAAAGACATATCAACTTATCAACTTCCATCGGCAGCGTATTTATTGATCTCTTTTTCAAGATCATACACCCATCACAAATAATCCACGAGCGTATTTTCCGCGAGGTACTGCTCATTTATATATAGTTGTCCTTGGCCCTAAACCAATCACCAGGCTCCCCAGGCAAGAGTTGTAATAACTCACGACGATGATTGGCGCGATGTCTTCAGAGACGTAAGTTTTGCTGATTTTCATCTATTTCATCTCCTAAATATAATAAGGATGGGACGAGAACGGCGGGGGGAACTTGGGAAGTGCAGCAAGAAATATTTGACCGCTTCGAAATAATGGAAGAGGATGGTTAGTTGTTTCACCTTGACAAAATCCCACAAATTGATCGTATGCAGGTGCCGTGTTTCTGGTGGCTAAATCACATATGAACATGATGAAATACGACACAGCAATAACTGTAGAAGAACAATCCGCAGATATTATCACAGATGCCCCGTCCGATAACGATATGGTTGCAGCGGCGTCAGATCAACATCACGACTGCGATACAATTGAAAGCTTCTCTGGTGACCCCCAGCAGGACTCGATCGCGCCGTTCGACGACGAGCCTGGACAGCTCCAGGACTGCGACCCTGCGGAGTACGACGCCCAGCAGGCGCTCTCTCTGCTCCTGTTCAACGACAACGACAATGCCCGGGGACCCCAGAGTTCGCCGCGCATGAACGTCGCGCAGGCCTTCGACAACATGACCTTCCGCTCGCCCAACTGGGGCACCGAGCGGCTCCTCCTCCCGCGCTCGCCGCGTGCCGCCTCTCCCTCGCTTTCCCATATGCCGCAGCAGCAGCAGCAGCAGCAGAAACCGCAATTCCCCGGTGACTCAGGACCAAGCAGCCAGTTCGGCCCGCCGACGATCAACGCGCCCGAGGGCGATGGGCTCGGTGCAGGGCCGAGGTTGCACATCGTTCCTACCACACCCGTCAGTGGAGGGGGTGCGGCGGGCGGGACCGTCATGCCGGGGTTCCAGGAGACGTTGCATCGAGGTGAGTTTATGTTTTAGTTTGTGCCCTTTTTTGTAGAGGGGGCGTTTTCGTTTTTTCCTCCTCCTGGATGGGCCCCGATAAGCTCGGATCGCATGCTAACGCGGCGTTTTTCTTCTTCAGTCACAGAGGAGCAAGACGAGTGCAGCGCTGAGAAGCAGCAATCTAACACCTACGACCCCGCGCCCGCCCAATCCCATGCATCGGGCCACCGCCGCACCGGCTCTAACGCCTCCGCCCATTCCAATGGCGGCGTCAACAACTCACCGTTGCTCTTCCCATCGAACATGCTCCCCCGACCAAGGAGCGGTTCTGATCATGCGCTCGAGCCCCCGAATAATTTCATTGGGCAAATGAGCAATATCGGGACCGCGCTGGATGATAGCATGGGGGATGTGATACTCCTGCCTCAAGGCCATGAGCATAGACGATATGGCTCGGGCGGAGACAGCCTTCCGCCCCCAATTTCTTTCGGAGGAGTGGGAGGGGGGTACGCGCAGGCGCAGACAGCGGAATCGGTGGGGCTGGAAAATGAGATTTTGAGCCCGGATTGGAGGATGGGGTTCGGCTTCGGTGGGGCCGGGGGCTTTGGTGGCGGGTTGGGGTCGAGCATAGACGGGGGTGGGGTGGGGCCGAAAAGGAGCAAGTCGAACGCGGCGGGGGCGGGGGCATGTGCGGCGAAGTCGGAGCGAGGATATTCGCGGCTCGCAGCAGGGCACGGGGACGATGTTTCCCAACGAAGACTTCGTGGGCAACAGCAGACACGGGCAGTTCCTCTCGCCTGTAGCGCCGTCGCCAGCGATTTGGAGCGGGGGACAGGGGCAGAGGGGGCATCATTATCGGAGTGCGTTGAGCGGGGGGGTCGGTGCGGCCGGAGCGGGGTGAGGGCGGGTTGGGCGGACACGGGCATGGGGAGTGGAGCGCGGCGAGCTCAACGTCGTATCCCTCGCCCAACGTGTCACCGTCGCCGCACTACACCGACCTGCCCGACCCCAACTCCTCTTTCGGCCCCTCCAACTCTTCCACCTCCTTCTCCAACGTATTCGCCGACCCGAACTCGCCGCCCATCGGCATCTCGAAGCAGAACGTCACGACGCTGCACACGAACAAGGCGTCACACAACCAGCGCAAGCAGGAGGCGACGTTTGTGTGCCCCGTGCCGCACTGCGGGATCACGTTTACAAGGAGCTTTAATTTGAAGAGGCATATACGGAGCCATACCGAGGAGAAGCCGTTTATCTGCAAGTCGCCGGAGTGTGGGAAGGAGTGAGTGGTTTTCGTCCGCCTTAATTCCATCACTTCGCGTTTTTGTTCTCGCGACGTCGTTGAGCTGCGCTGTTGAGTTGATGCTAACTTGCTTTTGCGCAGGTTCGCACGGCAGCACGATTGCAAGCGCCACGAGCAGCTGCATACGAAGAAGTCTGCGAAGATGGATGGGCTGAACCAGAATTGTGAGCCCCTCTCCATTCTACTCCCCCCCTTTTTTTTCACTTCACTCCTCTTTTTGCCTCCTGCGTATCTTGAAAATTGGGACGAGATGCTGATTTCACTTTCTTTCGCAGTACGCTCCGAAGGGGGGTGCCGAGTCCCAGCGCACGCTCGAGGCAGACGAGCGCCTGCCCTATTTCTCAGGTCCCGGGCTCATGCCTGAGGGAGCAGGGGACGCTAGAGCACGCTCGCATAGCACTAGGTCGACAGACAGCAAGCCGCCACAGTCGAGGAAGGGCGTAGCCACAACGGAGGATCCGTGTACGAATATGAGCGAGGTGCCGTTGTGACCGCCAGGTGGCGGCAGGTTAGGCTGGGGCTAGGGGTGGGTGGGGGCGGGGGCCGTTGGGCTGAGGCGCGCAAAGTCAGACGCGGCGGGCAGGGGCATGTTATGCAGAGCCAGAGCGAGGATATCCGCGGCACAGGCGCCGCAGCGGGGACGATGTTCCCCAGCGAGGACTTCATGCGCAGCGGCGGGGGGCACAGGCAGTTTTTGAGCCCCGTGGACCCGCCGCCGGCGATTCAGAGCAGGGGGCAGGGGCAGGGGCCGCAGGGGCACCACCACCGGAGCGCGTGCGGCGGGTCGGTGCGCAGCGAGGGGGGGCGGGCTGGGCGGGCACGGGCACGGGGAGTGGAGCGCGGCGAGCTCGACAAGGGTGTCGCCATACCCGAACTCGCCGCCGATCGTGGTGTCGAAGCAGAACGTGACGACGCTGCGGACGAGCAGGGCGTCGCACAACCGGCGCAAGCAGGAGGTGACCTTCGTGTGTCCGGTGCCGAACTGCGGGAGCACGTTTACGCGGAGCTTTAACTTGAGGGGGCATATACGGAGCCATAATGAGGAGAAGCCGTTTGTGTGCAAGTGACCCGGGTGTGGCAAGGGGTGAGTGGGCGTTTTTCGCTTTTGGTTGCTTGATTCGATGAGGGGAACCTCGGGCTCTTGGGCGAACCGGCTTTTTTTTCGAATTTTTCGAATTTTTTTGAGCCTGAGCTAACGTCCGCCCCGCAGGTTCGCGCCCCAGCACGACCACAAGCGGCACGAGCAGCTGCACACGAATTACCGGCCATTTGTGTGTGGGGGCGGGGAGAACGGGGCGGGCGGGTGCGGGAAGATGTTTGCAAGGATGGATGCGCTGAATCGGCATTGTGAGTTTTTTTCGACGGCTCTGTTTTATTATTTTTGGGGGTGGCGGTGGGGGCCGTCCTGCGCCCGGACGGTACGGTGTCTTCGCGCGTCTTCATCTTATTCCCCGCTCGTGACGGGTCGAGTCTGCCCGCCTTGCATGCATCCTTCCCTCTTCCCTCTCGTCTCCCACCTGGTGCCTTGTCTCGAGCTTCGTTACTCAGATACTAATCATCCTCTTTTTTTGCCAGTACGCTCCGAAAGCGGTGCCGAGTGCCAGCGCACGCTCGAGGCGAACGGGCGCCTGCCCGATTTCTCGGGGGGCGGGCTCATGCCGGAGGCCGGGGGCGGCAGGGCGCGGTCGTACAGCACGGGGTCGACGGGAGGGGAGGGGCCGCCGCAGTTGAGGATGGGCGGGGGCGGGATGGGGGTGCCGAAGACGGAGGATCCGTGGGCGAATATGAACGGGGTGGCGTTGTAGACCCCTCTCGCCCTGGCGTAGCGCTGCAGCCGGCCTCGCCTCGCCTCCCTCCGTCGTCCTCTCCTCCTCATCGTTGACCCCCTTCGTCACGTCGCCTTACCTCCACCTTACCTCCACCGAAGACGGAGTATGAGCGGCGTGCTCTGACGACGCTCTCAGTCCCTCCCCTCCGTCCGTCTCCCCAGCTCGTCCCGCTGTCCATCCCCCTCGTCTCCACATCGCCTCCATCAATCGACCCATCGCTCTGCTCGCGTCCTCTACTGCTATGTGATACATATCTCCCGCCTTCCCCGTACTCCCTCGGTCTCTCCTTGCCCCAGTCGATCTGCCCTTCCCTCGGTCCCACTCGCTCGCTGCTACACTCAATCTCTCTATGCGTCCTTGTCTCGTCTCGTCTCGTCTCGTCTCGTCTTGTATCCCATACTCTCTCTCTCTCTTTCTTCTCTACTCTACTCTATTTCCCTCGCACATCTACCCGGATATTATCCTCGTCGTTTTCTTTGTACGCTATACAATACCAGACCTTGCTTCCGTTTTATGATTCTTCGTGCCTTTTTTCTTCTTACGGTTTATTTTGTTAGTTCACCTTTCTTCTTCTTGATTATCTATTTATTGTTGTACGACCGACCCGACTCGACACTCTCTTGGATATGGATATGGATACATGCGTTTTTACTTTCCCTCCTCTTTCCCTCTACCTCCCTTCTCCTTCCTCTTTCCGTTATTATCCCCCGCGCCGCACCGTCCTTGCCTTTATTTCTTCCCCTCCCCGGTCTCTTTGTTTGCTTGTAGCTACATATTCGAATTTCAGAAGAGAAGAGAAGAAGACGCAGCAGCAGTTTTTTGTTTTGTAGTACTTATTGTGTATAGTCTGGTTTCTGGTCCGGGATGAATAGATGTTTATAATAATCCCACATTTTCGTAGCCAGTTGTGAAGGGAGAGAAGCCAAAGGAAAGGAAGAGGAAGAAGAGCCTGATTTGGCAATGGGATGACCAAATTGGGAATAGTGGGGCTGTGCGCAGGCCAAGGCGCAGGCCAAGAAGATGTGCCCACTCTGAAAACGCTCTTCATACTTGTCTTTTGTGTTGATCTTTTCGAGCCACAATGCCTCTCGTCCGGTGCTGCGGTCCGCACTGCCGTGTCTCTTGTCTCTTGTCTCTGATGTGCTTTTTGTCTCGTTCCGAGAATGAAAGAGAGGCAGGGATCCTTGGCACCTTAATCTCCCGCATCTCTTCTACTGCGGTCCGCACCGCTGTATCTCTTCTAGGCTCTGCTGTGTCTCTTGTCTGATTTCGAGAATGAAAAGACGCTCCAGGAATTCCTGGCACTGGTCTTGTGAGGTTGTGCCTTTTGTGACATTGAAACTACACCTTCATTTGATACTTATTCTCCCAGGTCGCTTTGCTTTTGGCAGTATGGAAGACGACAGGATCCTCGCAGCTTCTTACAGCTTATACAAAGATGCGCGAACGACGGCAAGAACGGTGCCGAAGGTCCGGGGTCGTCCTCGGCGTGCTTCCCGTGGGCTCCGCGGTGCGAGGCACCGCCCCATTCTTGTGGCTTCGAAGAGACGCTCATATTGCCTTGGGATTCCATGTTACGGTGCACCTTGGCTCTTCGCCGCATCAAGCTGCACCTTCACCTTCACCCAAGATTTATCTTCCCAGGCCGATTCACCTCTGAAAGTATGGTGAAAGTATGCAGACGACATAAATATCGCGGAGCCTCGGGTTGCGCAAAGGCGAGGAGAGCACGAACGGTGGCGGGATTCTAAAATGATCTTCAGCCTGCTTCTCATCAACTTAGCCCATCTGAAGGCGAGAAGCACCGCCCGCGCTAGCGTAGCTCCAAGAAGACGCTCGCATCGCCTCGACAATTCCCCATGTCACGTATGGTTCCCTCGTGTATAAGAGTCTAAAGCTGCACCCTCAGTAGCTGCGCCCCCACATATCTCCCCAAGTCGGTTTGCGTAGGATGCAAGTCGATCATCCGTCCTCCGGACCTTCGCAGGTCGCGGTGGCCCAAAGGTACGCTAAGCCGTGAACCGTGAGGTCTAAAATTAACTTGTTTTGTTCCGCAGTGTTTCTCCCGGCCAAATGTTCCAAAATGCAACTAGTTTTGGTGTACATGGGTCGCAATTCATGAGTGTGCAGGGCAATGTGAACATACAACCCTCGGTCCCGCACTTCACGACTGCAAGTACCGTCTTATCGGGACCGCACCAGCTACCTCAGTCGGTGTGTGATAGTGTGACAGCCTTTCATTGCCTCATCGAACGGTATCGTTAGATCGTTCCCAGTACGCCCTCCCCTCAAGCCACAGTTTACTCGGAAAGCGGCAATTATTGCAGCCAGCTACTACGCCAGGGCCGAGGAACTCCGTTATACGTCCCCGGTCCTCAAGTCAATCTTCCTGCCGAGTACCGAAGGAGGGGCGTCGCCATAGGTGACGTCGGCCGAATCACCCCGGAAGGAAGTTTCGATTTCTTCTTCAACATCTACCCTCCCTGCAAACCATCGCATCAATGCAAATATTCAGAGGATTTCGTTCCATTATCGCCTTACGATTCAATCGACGTCGCCCACTATTATTTTAACCCCGGGAATTATGTTTGCAGCCCTTCTGTTAATGAAATTAACCGTGACCTTCCGGAGTAAGTCCGCCGCCGTCTTACTTGGTGCAAAAACGGAATACTTATATGTTCAGGTTTCCGGGTGGTGAATTTGTTTTCAATTGCGGCGGACCCAGCGGAGCCGTTTTAACCCTGCCTAATGGCGCCCACCTGGAAAAGCTCGAAAATCTGGAAAACATGCGACGGTATGCAGCGAGACACGCCGAAAGCTGGTACAAATACGTCAATGAAACGAGAGGGCGCGGACTCGCGAACGGCAGCCTCTACCTAGTCACAGGATGGGAAAAGGCCGATTCGTGGGGCATGGCGTCTTACCATAATGTTTCGCTCCAGAACGAGTTTCAGCTCCTGTTCAGACCAACAGCGGATGCAGCTAATGGCCACAGGTACCGCTGGCAAGGCCCGCATTGTCGGCGCAAGCACGCCGACCCTCCACCGGTCGATGAAACTCCTCTAAATCAGACAACCTTCATCCACGCATTTGCGATTTCTGTCTGCGAAAACATCTGGGGGAAGCTTTTGGGGTCGAAGTCTGCCAGCCGGCGGACTCTTCGACTTTCCAGGACAAGCCGGGTCGTGGTTTCATACCATACGGGTCTCGGGGGTCTTCATTCGGGTGGTCTTTCTTCTTCGGAAGCAGCTACAGCGAGGAGAAGCAAAACACCAGGCAAGCTCCTGTGTCCGGCAATGGTATGATATCCGATGCCTCTCCCATTCCCAAGGTACGTACAGGCGATACCAACTTCAATCGGCATCCAACTGATCCCTTTCTTTTAAGATCATTCACCCATCGGAAATAATACATGAGCGCATCCTCCGCGAGGTATTTCTTATTCATAGCATTTGTCCCTGGCTCTAAACCCACCACCAGGCTCCCACCGCACGAGTTGTGATAACTCATGACGACGACTGGCGTGATGTCTTCATAGACGTGTGTTTCAATGGTCTTCCTCTATTTCATCCTCTAAGTGTGACAAGGATGGCATCAAACGAACGGGGCAAAATTTCTCGGAATTGCAGCAAGCAATATTTGACCGCTTCGAAATAATGGAAGAGGATGGTTAGCCGTTTCAACCTTGACAAATCCCACAAATTCAGCGTATGCAGGTGCCGTGTTTCTGGTGGCTAAATCGCATATGAACCTGGTGAAGGATGATGCGACAATGACTATAGAAGAACCATGCAAAGACATTACCACAGATGCTCCGTCCGATAACCCCGGAATGCTCTCGGAGACAGCGCCTCTTGATATGGCTACGGCGTCAGACTTGGATATAGCTGAAAGCGACCTCCAAACAAACTCCGGGCAGCTTGACCCACAGGACTTGGCGTATATCCCAGACGCGTTCACGACATCCCCGTGGGCTCATCAGTCCCCCGCCAACCATCCCACTCGGAGTCGCAGCGCATCCTACAACCAACATAATCCGTCTGCGTTCATCGATCACATCCTTTATACCGCAAATCAGCAGGAGCAGCCCCAATTCTTCCGCGACTGGGTTGTTGTTACCTCAGACACCCACGGTGTAGACGCCACTCACCCGCAGCAGTTATTGTCGGACGACCCGCACTATATATCCCCTGCGCGCTTCCAACCTGAGAAGGCCAACCGTCAGCGCATCCCCGAGCCCGCAATCGCTACCAACGATGACGAGACAGACAACAAAATGGACCCCAAGGTGGAAGAAGAGGGCCGCAAAAGCGCCAATATGTGGGTCGCCTCATTCCGATGTGATGGTTAATTAATCTCACTCTCTCCGCCAGTCCCGAAGCTTGTGCGCGGTGCAAGAGCCTCAAGGTGAAGTGCGAGTTCAAGACCGAGACCGATCCGTGCAAGCGGTGCTTCAACGGCGGGCACGAATGTGTTATTCCAAGCCGCAAGAAGCGCGGGACGCCACCGTGCGTGTCCCGAGCTTTATTTCTTCATCATACTGATTAAATTTGTATTTTCATAGAAAACGCGAACATCTACTGCATCAGATCCGGGAGCAGGCGGCGGAGATCCAGAAGCTCATGACTCAGCTCGAAGAGACCAATGCGAGACAGCTAAAGCCGCCCAGCTCCGCTACCATCGACTCCTTCCCGCTTACGCCCTCCTCAACTACGCCCTCCTCATCCTACTTTGCCTCCGATCCATCCTCCGTTGATTCCAAGGCCGAGTCGGAGAACAACCGCGCGGTGGAGGACTGGATTGCCAAGGCGCGCGACAGCCTCGCGGAGTTTGATAGCTTCATTGCGATCGGCGGTGCAGGGATGCCAATAAGCTTGTTGGTCACGGAGGATTTGGAGGACTCGGCCAGCGAGGGAGAGGAGGAGGAGGGGCTTGCGGACGCGGCTGAGAGCAGTGACGAGCAGGACGAGCTGTTGGCTTCGGAGGGCGAAGAGGTCACGCAGCGGCGGCGGAGAGATGGCAAGAAGCTCCGGCAGCTGTCGACTGTATCAAATAACACAAACGGCGGTCCCAACACCGCGAATGGGCAGACCGTGCCGAAGAAAAAGGACTCAGGGGGCGAGAAGCTCGCGACGCTGCCGAGCGAGGCGAGTCCATTTGGGCTCATGGCGGATCTGAGCTTGAAGAACGGACGCGCGGAGAACCCCGATGATGAGATGGAGGACGAGAGTGCACCTGCACTCGGCGTCGCCAATATCAATTTCTTCAGATCGAGTGCCATACCCGACCCGATGCGTAGCCGCCCGCTCAGCAGCGGTCCGGCGGCACCCCATATCTTGACGCGCGGCCTCATAACACCCCAAGAAGCCGAGAAGCTGTTCGACATTTACTTCCAACGAATGAACCTGTCGGTGTCGCTCCTTGATCCCGTCCTCTACACGCCACAAAAGACGTGCTACAGGAGCCCTTTCTTGTTCACCGTCGGTGCGTGTGCATCTCATACCCCAAATTAACGACTAACGGAATCTGCACAAGTGTGCGGGATTGCATCGCGATTCTACACCGAGCGACCGGGACTCTATTCGCAAGCGATGCATTTCGTGCAGCGAGCGGCGGGGACAGCGCTCACGAGCGGGCATAAATGCGTCGAGCTCTGTCAGGGCTACATTCTGATGTCGCTGTACCCGGTCCCCGCAAAACTGTGGGAGGAGGAACGTGGCTGGTTGTACCTTGGTCTGGCTATCCGGTTTGTCTTATTCAGTACCACTCCATCGCCGACGAAGTAATCTAACCTAATCCTGCGCCTGCATAGGATGGCGACCGATCTGAACCTGCATCGGCCCAACACGGCGCAGCCGATCAATGAGTTCCACGCGCGCGAAATGCTCAACCGCACGCGTGTGTGGCTCAACTGTTTCAACCTCGACCGCTCGATTGGCTCGCAGTACGGCAAGGCGCCGACGATACCCAATAGCGACTACATGGCGAACCACAGCTACGACTGGTGGCGCAGAAGTCCGTACAACATGCAGAACTTCGACATTTACATCTGCGCTGAAAACAGCGAGCTCAAGGTGATGGCGGCATTTATGGCGACCATATATAGCGACCCAAATCACCCGACGGGGCTGAATAAGGTTGGTCGCTCGATTCAAAGGCATTTAGTCATATTAATAGTTGTGTAGAATATCGACTTCGAGGAGGTCGCTTCAAACACTGACGAAGAGCTGAAACAGCTCGAGGGCAAGTGGCGGCAGCTGCTGGAGCAGATGGACATGGCAGATCCCCAGAATAGGTTCCGCAGCGGGCTGCTGAAGCTGGCGTACAGCTATGCACGGCTTGTCGTGCTGTCATTTGGTTTCCGACATACATTTCGCAAGGATAACTTGGACGGCAATCCGTTCTTGAACCGTGTAAGTGACCGTGACCAAGTATCGAATGTCTCCCCCCATACTCATGCCCCCAGTGCTTCGCCGCCGCATCCGACGTCGTCAAAGCTCTCGTGGAAGACGTTGGTACCTCAGATCAAAGTCGGTCCTTCGTTGTTGCGCTCCTTGTTACTCACGTCTTCGTTAGGGATCTATCTTCGCCATGGACCAATAACTCAAAGCGTGTTCGTCACCTTTGCAGCGTCTACGCTCGTGAAGGTTCGGCGACCTTATTCGCTCCTTCAGCATCTCACATTGCCACCCCAGCTCCTCCAACCCAAGTTTACATCCTACCTCACGATTGACAAGCGGCAACAAATCCGAGGCATGGTCAAACAGGTGATCGACCTCCTCGCATCACCCGACGTGTCCATCGACGACAAACACGGTCCCAACCTCTACGCGCGGTTCCTGGAGGACCTCCTCAAGGCGCCCGAGGCAAGAGCCGAGCCCAAGCAGAAACGCCGGCCCATGCACCCTAACTCGGGGCAGTCCTTGGAAAAAGAGCGTAACCCAGCGCCATCGAGTCACATTTCCCCGGACACGAGCCACTCATTCTCCGCCCAAGATCATCTGCCCCCCACGCATGCGATAATTCCAATTTAAAAGTATTATGCCGAGTGTTTGTCTTGCTGAGGTTTTTCTTGGCCGTGTTTTTTGGGGATGGTTCATCAACCAGTAGGCTATGGAGTCAATGGGAATTTTGTCTTTCGGTCACCGTCATTATCCATGAAATTTGGACACGAATGAGCAAAGACGAAGTTTGGATGAGCAAAGACGAAGTTATTTCCTTTTTTGGAAAGCAAGGAGGAGCTGGTATGGGCAAGGACCATGGATGTTGGTTTGCTGGCTAGCGAGAATAATTGAGTGTTAGCGGTATAATTCTACTTTACTTCATACTTACATTCATTCCATTCCGTCATCCCTACGTTATCACTTTCGTTATTCCAAGCTTTTGCTAGCACAGCCTCAGTTACTTTTCTTTAGCTCCGTTTTTTTTTTTTTTTTTTTTTTAAATCATGTTTTATTTCCCTTTGTGCCTAAGGCATATGTTAGAAATAACACTATCTAAGTTCTCGGGCGCTGTGTATGGTATGTGGCTAGATCGTTCGACTCGGAACTTTGCAGCCATGACGAGATGACTGCGAAGCGGGTGATTCCGCGGGTTATAGTAAGTGAGTTGTGTAAAGAGTAAGTTCTATGGTATAAATAATGGAGCTGTCTACTTGTCCTTGGGTCGTTCGAGGGGCTGGAAGTCGCCCGAATACGGAGTGGAATCGTCCAGAGCGTTGGATGAAGAGAAACAGGTCAGGGAGGAGATCAGGGTCGGTGAGCAGGGACTTGGAGTGCGCCGCTAAACGGTTGGTAGCTCGTAGCTGTCGTCGAGCCGCATCATGTGCGGGGCAGAAGTGGAGAAAGTGTTCTACTGTTTCTTCGTGCGAGCTGCAGCAGGGGCAATCGGGGGACGGGGATTTTTTCAGACGGTGGAGGTGCTTGGCTAGCGGAGCGTGTTGGGAACGGAGCTGGAAGAGTAAAGATGCGTGCTTTTGAGGGAGTGCGGAGGTGAGTTTGCGAAACTTCGAAGACGGCATGCTGTCATCGATGGCTTTGATCCGTGCATAGCGATTAGATCGCTTCCAGTTCTTCTCTGCTGCCGACTTCAAGAGTCGAGTGTGGGCCAACGCAAGCGCGCTCTTGCTGTAGGGCAACTCCTTCAGGACCTTGGGGGTCCCGCCGAAGCTCCCCGACTGCGCTGCCCGCTTGGCTGCTACATCCGCCGCCTCGTTGCCTGGAATATCCACGTGCCCGGGGGTCCAATCGACACGCAAACACATGTTGGGGTGTTTCTGCCGTGTCGCAGTGAGACGGCGATGGAAGATGTCCCATATATAGCGTCCCACGCCCGGCTTGGGACTCGTCGTCGCCGTGATCGCCGCAGTGTTGTCCAGTCCAGAGGTACGTTCCCTTCTACCTGTTCATCCATCTCCTGCCTCAAACATTCTAACGCCAGCACCTGTCCCACTCCCTCAGCCTCGTACACGCCGTAGCGCGTCGCCGAACCTAGGCGTACTCCCTTCACTCTCTTCACCACCCCGTCCACGCACAACCACAACAGCCCCGCCGCCCCCCCCACCTTGCCGTCGATGAGTGACCCGTCCGAAAACAAGGTCACCCTCGCCGGCTCCGCCAACGCCCACTCCTTGGCCTCCTTCTTGGAAGAAGCCACGCGCACATCCACCGGCGCTACCCACCTCGCGCTCACCCGCACTGCCGGGATCTTCTCCACCCGCGTCTGCTTCACGTCCTTGTAGGCGTTCATCAAGAAGTGTAGCGGGGAGGGGTGCCGCTTCACATGTCTTTAGCTCCGTAACTGAGGCGTGCATACCCATGTTAATCTGACCTACTTACCTTACTAATTATCCTGTAGACTACAGTTCTGGACAAACAAAGCCCGCAGATAGCCTGTGGCTTGATCCATAAATTTTCAGGCTCTGAATTTTGTTGGATTGGATACAGATTTGCCCAAAGAGCTCAAAAAACATGCTCCAAAGTTTTTCCTACGAGAAATAAGCGGCGCCAAAATTTTGGCCAAGATCTGAAAAATGGAATCGCAATTGGAGATGATTCCCGAAAAATGTGTTTTTCCTTGTTTGGTACAGCCACATGATGCAATCAGCCAAATATGCCAATCTGTCCGGTCTGTCCACCATGCGAGATGTGAACGTACAGATGGGTTCTTCAGCTCCATGCTTTTGTTACGAGAGCTGTTTGGAATGGGTGTAACAGCAAAATCACCATGAAATACTCACATTTGATCGAAAAAAGAATATTTTATTGTGCAAGAACAGCTTGATAAAATATTAGTTTTCTTGCAGATTCAGATACACCTCAACGAGCTGCGTTGATTGCGCTATTTTTCGTATTTTTCCCACGCATTTTAAGGGGGTGCCAATATTTTTGACCCTTCCCACTAATAAATGGCCTTTTGTAGCTGAACGGCTTGACAGAATTACTTATTTCTTATATCAACAGATAGCCCTTAACAAGATCTTTTGATTGGCATACTCATCTCGGCTAAAAAAAATCAATTTTTTTTTTTGGCAGACTTTGTTTGTCCAGAACTGTATGCTAACAGGTATATTATTAATTGAGTTACTTTTCTTTAGCTCCGTAACTGAGGCACTACGCTAACAGGTTATGGGCCCCGACTGGAATGGCATCAGAATTCGGACTGTCCAGCGCGACAGGAAAACACGCCACCCCGAAGCTAGCTCAAGGGGGAGCAAACTTCGTCTCCTACAAGGAGAAGATGACCGAATTTCTGACTGGCCAACCAGGCTTCCGCAAGCACTTGATGGGTTGTGTAAAACCGCCCACAAAGCCTGCCGACCTCAAGGAGAACACGATGAAGACTGAGAAGGACGCGTACGAGACAGCTATGGAAGCGCACGAGGACGAGATGGATGAGTACCTGCAGAAGCAAGAAGCTATTGCGAGCATACTCACAAATTCTTGGCCTGACGACGTCCACCAACAGCTCCTTGGTATCCGTCCCGTCCACAAACTCTGGTCGTCACTCTGTGCGCTCTATGAGAACAAGAGCGTCCTCGGTATGGTCGACATTTCTCGTCAATCTTCTTCGCATCAAGTGCACCGGCGACGAGGACGAAGACGTGCTTGCCGTCATCGACCGCTTTATCAAAAAGCGCAATGAATACATTAGTGCTGGCGGTCAGCTTCCCGACGACGTCTACGCTGCCTTCCTCATCAAGGCCATGCCCTCCACATATCGCTCCACCATCCTTACCACCGTTACCACAGCCGCAACGATGGGCGCCGTGCTCAATTTCGACATAGTGCATGCACAGCTCAAGGAGGCGATCCAGTTCGATGTTGCGCAGGCGAACCGCAAGCGCGAGGAGGCGAAGGCCATGGCAGCCAAGTTTGAGCGCCACAAGCAGCAGCAGCAGAAACAGCAGCTGCAGCAGCCGAAAAAAGAAGAGATGTGCCAACTGCTCGTACACTGGCCACACCAAGGAGGAGTGCCGGAAACCGGGTGGCGACATGGAAGGCATCCCGCTTCCAAAGAAGGACAAGGGATCCGCGAAGGGGAAAGGCAAGGCAGCGGCAGCAGAGGAGAAGTCATCCGATGCGAGCGAACACCATGCATACGTCACCGCAGCCATCCCCGACAGAGCACTTCGCGCATCTGGCGGGAAATCCATCCGTCTTCTCGACACTGGTGCCTCGCAGCACTACGACAGAAGCACAGCGAATTTCCTCGACATGCGGCCATGCAAGCAGTATTGCATCGAGACCGCGTCTGGAATCGAATACACCATGCAGATTGGTACGGTCGAGTTTGCGTGCAACGACGGCGACGTCAAGAAGACGTTCACGCTCTCAAACACATACTATCTCGAATCCTGCACCACCGGTCTCATTTCCCTCACTCGCCTGCGAAAGCACGGTCTTGTATTCAGCAACGCCGAAGCTGGATACGGCATACTCACCGACTCCAAGACTGGAAAGGTTGTACTGCGCGTCACAGAGTGCGACAGCGTCTACCTGATGACCACCTGGCGCCCAGAGCACGCCAAGGCAGCGTCTGCGCACGCAAAGTCCGTGCGCAAAACCCTCACGCATAAAGAAGCGCATGAGCGACTTGGCCACATCGCGCACAGCACCATCGAAACGATGGCACGTAATGGCTCAGCGCTCGGCTTCGAGGTCGACCTCAGCACACCAATCGTGCAGTGCGAGGTATGCATTCGAGCTAAAATGAAAGGGGTCCGCATTTCTAAAAAGCACTGCGACCCGCGCTCGAAGAAACCAGGAGATTTCGTCTCCGGAGACCTCTGGGGACCGACCCGCGTCACCGCACGAGGGGGTTACAAGTACTATGGCACCTTCCTCGACGATAAATCTGACCTCGCGTATGTCTACCTGCAGAAGGGAAAGATGGAGGCGGAGACGCTCGGGCACTACCGCGATTTCGAAGCGTCGATGAAGACACAGCATGGAGTGGACATTCAAGGTCCTCGGAACGGACCGCGGGAAAGAGTACACGGGCGGCGTATTCGACAAACACCTTGCGTCGAAGGGTACGGAACACCAGCTCACCCCGCACGACACCCCGCAGCTCAATGGCGCCGCCGAACACCTCAACGGCACTATCGCTGGGCAAATGCGCGCCCTCCTAATCGCCAGCAGGCCCCCCAAGTGGTTCTGGGGCCTCACCGTCATGTACGCTGTCTGGCTTCGCAACTGCACGCCGACAAAGAAAACCGCACCAAAATCACCGTACGAAGTCCTGATGGGCGAGAAGCCCGACCTGAGTCGCGCACGGAAATTCGGGTGCTGTGTCTGGGTTCGCGTACGCAGCGGATCAAAGCTCGACGAACACGGAGTCGAGGTGAAGTGGGTTGGACCCAGTGTGGAGACGCCCGACGGCCACAAAATTTACTGGCCATCAAAGGGCACAGTAACCGTCGAGCGGGACATTCGTTTCGACGACGAGACGACGTTCGCGGGGGAGAAGGACGAGGGGGAGATCCCCGTCCCGGGCAGCAATGAAAAAGGGGAAAAACCAGCGCAGCAGCGAAGCGCACGTACCTCCGAGCCCAATACCTCCACCCCAACACCTCCTGCATCAAACGAACGCACTGCGTCACAGGGGGAGCTCCCGGATTCGCCCACTACTCACCCAACCACTCCACCCCATGAAAATTCGACTTTCCGTGCTGAAGACATCGCCCCCGACGTACTGGACGCAGTGGACACGTCAGACGCCGCAAGCAATGTGGGGGAGGAGCCTAGTCGTCGTTTTTGCAAGCCATCAGCGTACGTTCGTCGTTTGCAAGCCGGAGAGGGCGTAACGAGTGGCGGAGGTGGAAATTCCCGCATGTACACCCGGGGTCTTCAAGTCCCGAATGACGACGCGAACTCTCGCGCATCGATCGCGTACGCAGCCGCCGTCGTCCCGCGTTCGTTCAGACAAGCCCAGAAGAGCGAAATTTGGCCAGAGTGGGACGCTGCAATGAAGCAAGAAGTAAGTGGCTTGGCAAGTCACAACACTTACAGCATTGTGACACGCAACGAAACACGTGCCGCTCCCATTCTGCCGCTCAAGTGGGTATTCGCGAACAGGACGGATGAGACCGGGGAGGTCAAGCAGCACAAAGCGCGCATCTGCGTCTGCGGGGATCTTCAAGACTCGCTCGGTTTTCAAGTCGAAACTTTTGCTCCAGTGCTCAAACCCACCTCGCGCAATATTCTACTCGCCGTCGCAGCGCACCACAGTTGGCACGTTCGGCAATGCGATTTCAAGGCCGCCTACCTCAACGGTGTCCTTCCCGAGCCCATCTACGTTGAGCAGCCCGAGGGGTTTGACTCGCCAGAGGCTCTCCGTGCCACGCACATCTGGAAACTTCACAAAGCTCTTTACGGGCTGAAGGAAGCTGGGCGCATCTGGTACGACACGGTCAGCAAGTACCTTGTTGACGAGCTCGGCTTTACGCGCAGTGAAGCCGACCATGCAGTCTTTTACCGTAAAACGGAGACTGAACGCACTTTTATAGGGATCCACGTCGACAACCCCATTACCACAGGCGACAACCTCGATGCCCTCGTCAAGCTCGAGGCGGATCTCAACAATAAATTTCCACTCAAAATTAATGGCGACACGACTCATTATTTGGGTTTAGCCATCCAGCAGGATCGTGTTGCCGGCACCATCGCGCTCTCTCAAGCGTCGTACATCCGCGACCTTGTGGCCCTTACAGGTCAAGAGAATGCGAAAGCAGCACCGTCCCCACTCGCACCTGGCGCACGTCTCGGTCGCAAATTCTGTCCAACCACCGACGAGGAAAAAGACGACATGCGAAATGTTCCGTATTGCACCGTTGTTGGTTCCCTCCTGTGGCTCGCGGACCGCACGCGTCCGGACATCGCTTACGCAGTGGGAGTCCTCTTCCAGTTCCTATCGAACCTGGGACGCGTCCACTGGGAAGCAGCCAAGCACGTCGTCCGCTATCTCAAGGGCACAATTGATGTGTGGCTGGTTTACGGTTGCTCAAGGACAGGCCTTTTGGGTTTCTCGGACTCCAGTTGGGGCTCTGAGGTGCTGAACTGGCGGTCAATGTCCGGCTACGCTTTCACCCTCTATGGTGGAGCAATCTGTTGGAGCACGAAGAAGCAATCCGTGGTCGCGCTTTCGACGGCTGAGGCCGAGTACATTGCGATGACGCGTGCGATGAAGGAGGCGATTTGGATTCGCCAATATATGGGAGAGCTCTTTGGTGACTTCATCGACCCCACCATTCTCTACGTCAATAATCAGTCTGCTATCGCAATGGCGAAGAACGACTCGTTCCACGCCCGCACGAAGCACATCGCTCTCCCTTACCATTTCGTTCGTCACGCCGTCGCCACCTCCATTGTTTCGCTCTCGTGGATCCCATCCGAAACCAACCTCGCCGATCTATTCACCAAAGGTCTCGACTCAACCAAGACATCCCGTCTTTCACGTGGACTTGGGCTGACGGTCTGAGGGGGAGTGTTAGCAGTATAATTCTACTTTACTTCATACTTACATTCATTCCATTCCGTCATCCCTATGTTATCACTTTTGTTATTCCAAGCTTTTGTTAGCACAGCCTCAGTTACTTTTCTTTAGCTCCGTAACTGAGGCGTGCGTACCCATGTTAATCTGACCTACTTACCTTACTAATTATCCTGTAGACTACGCTAACAGGTATATTATTAATTGAGTTACTTTTCTTTAGCTTCGTAACTGAGGTACTACGCTAACATTGAGTGAAGCACAATTCAAGACTATGCCTCCTCCAGCACCCATGTTGACCATCAAGTTGTTTGTCCCGAGAGCCAAGGTCATGCGGAGTGGCGTCCTCGACTAGGTACCCCAACGAAGCCTATCTCTGGCAATTCCAACCAAATTGGAAGGGAATCTCGCCGCTCGGCAGCTCCAAGCAACTAGGAATGGTAACAGTTCTCCGGGACGCAGGCGGAGGAGTCGCATAAGCGGTTGTCACGAAGGTAGTCCCACTATCCACGCGATCCTGATTCAACCACACGCAACCAGCGAAGTACGTCCTCCTGATCATGCTTCATATCCAAGTTCAAGAAGCCGAAACCGACGGGATGCCGACAATAAGTAAGAGATATGTAAATATCCGGGTGCCGAGATTGAGATTGATGCTGAAATTGGACCTGGTAATGTTGTGGAGCGGGCATGGCAGCGTGGCGAGGCAGGGCAAAGCGAATTGAGGAGTGGATTATTTTGGTTGGTTGAGTTTTCGACCGTTCAAGTGACGCAATCTCTACTTCTGGAATCTACGATTTAAGCACGTCCCCACGGCCTCCCGCCCCGTCTTCGAGGCTCCCTATTCTCGCCTTTCTCTTCCTTCCCGCTAACTGTTCTGCCACTCACCCACGTTTCAATTTGGACTGGAAGACGATCGAACGGTCAAGGAATTGAAGCGCTGGAAGTAAGTTAGATGGTACCTGCCTGTCAAACGAAGTCAACTGAGTTGGGCTGGAAGGCGATCCCTGCTCAGCTAAAAGCTCCGCTCGAAACCTGTCTAGCTTTCAGCATAACAAGGTACGAGTTCACACATGTTGAAGGGAATCTGTTTGCGAGAGACTATGCTTGGCTTGACTGTAGAACAAGATAAATTCGTTTACTAGCTGGTTCTTTTCTTGATTCGGATCATCGGAGGCTCATGACATGCCTACGGCGCGTTTCGGAAACCCACGTCCAGTGTGGCCGGTACCAGTGGAAATTTCTTCGGGCAATAAAAATTCAGAACCTCCCCGAGTTTCGTTTGAGTTCAGTACTCGCCGTGAGGTAGCAATATTAATCGCGACCGAAATACAACCTCCTCCCAACCAATTGCCTTGAAGGATGATGATTATCACTAGCAGCCCAATGGTGGAATAATCCGCATGCACGGGCCGAAAAAGCTCCAAACAAGCGGAATGCTCAGCCACTGGACTGCCGCTGTCTGTCCATTTTCCTTCGCACGGAGTATGAATAAGTTCGACAATCGAACGAAGAACACGTGGTTGTATTCACTTTCCAACAATCTCCGCCACAGGCTGATGGCCTCCCGCAATGAATACCAACGGCCCTGGGCCTCATGGCACGCAAGCACATGTCACTCCGCCAGAGGCCCCGTCCGAACTCGGAACCTGCCTCTGATTAGATTAGAACAATCAAGATTCGTCTAACTGACATTGATCGACATTTTGACGTGTTGGTTTGTTGGCTTCTTCTTGTCATGATTAACCTACACCAAGCTTGGTTGCAATTGGGCGAGCTATTTTTTCACCAATCGTGGAAAAGAACGAAGGGATAAAATGTATTTCCAAGGCGCAGGTGTATGCAACAGGAAACTCGGCTGCAACAGAAAACCTCTGCATTTATTCGGTAACACCTCGCTCAAGCACATGAGCAACTCCAAGTCGGTGCTCGACACACCAGCACCCGGATCGGCAGGGCTTGACAGCGGCTTCATGCCACACGACAGTGCGCCTGAGCCGCAGTGGAGCAGGGGATCGTCTACGCGGTGTTCGTCCATCCTCACCGCGCTGTCGCCGCCCTCTGACGTCCGCGACAACACCTCTCCAATTGTTGCGTCCGAGTCAGAGCATGTCACGACTGTGAAAGTCGAGGTCGCCCATGCAGGTGAGTTGCAAGGAAGTGTATTCGGGGCATGGGAACACGAGCGCGGGGGATACAATGGACTACTGGAATACAGGGATACAGGCTGAATATATAGACGAAGCTGTGCGAAGGATAGGGGGGGTAGGTAAGGTAACCGGGCGACGCGGCGCGCGACGATCCCATTTCCAACACTCCCACTGAGCGTTGCGCAACGCAAGCCCACAAACTCCCACTGGCATGACACGCCATTCATCTTTCATCGTCAATCCGCAGCCAAAGAAACAACACACCACAACGACCTCCATTCCATCCATCCATCTCCATCATTCACCTCCAGCTGGCGTGACAGCCCTCGTTCTGGAGTAAGTGCAGTCGGTTTCGGTTCGGGCTCGAGTCGGACAATACAGCCACCGCGGCTGCATTCGGCACTCGTCGCAGTTCGGGTCGAGTCGGACAACACTAACCCCATCCTGGAGTTAGCATTCGGCACTCGCAGTTCGGGTCGAGTCAGACAATACTAGCCCCATCCTGGAGCTAGCATTCGGCACTCGCAGTTCGGTCGTTTGCGGCACGGGTATCGGTTCGAGATGACGAGTATGTGCGGTACAGGAATTCGTCGGTCCAGTCGAGCGCTGGGATGCCTCACAACGAGGACTTCGGGGTACAGGGGTAGCGCGAAGGGGGGGAAGTTCGAAGCAGCAGCAGGCAGAGGCCAGGGCCGGGGCCCATAACCTGTGAAAGTCGAGGTCGCACATGCAGGTGAGTCGCAAGGAAGTGTATTCGGGGCACGGGAACACGAGCGCGGGGGATACAATGGACTACTGGAATACGGGGATACAGGCCGAATATATAGACGAAGCTGTGCGAAGGATAGGGGGGGTAGGTAAGGTAACCGGGCGACGCGGCGCGCGACGATCCCATTTCCAACAACGACAAAGCGGACGAGGACGAGCAGGGCACAATTATTGTACAAGCGGCCGGCGACGTTCATGTGCCCGGTCCAGGGCTGCGGGAGCACCTTCACACGGAGCTTCAACCTGAGGGGACACATACAGAGCCACAACACGGGGAGTCTGTTCCTGTGCAAGTGGCCAGAGTGCGGCAAGGGGTTTACCGTTTGGGACGCAGGACGATCACGAGCGGCACGAGCGCCTGCATACGTTCCTGAAACGTTGCCTGTAATGAATATGAAGCAAAGCTCATGGAGACCAAGAAAAGGTGATCCATGCCTTTTCAATCTTCTAGTTAAGTATAAAGAGAGGCATGTAGTGGAAGTCCATCCAGAGAAAACATCCGACTCTGATCTGGCATGTTGCTGTTTGATTATGATCACTCCATGTGCCGATTCTTATCTTGCTGCGATCGCCGTGTTCTGCGTTCTTTCCTCCTGCCGCCTTATAACGCTGGTAGTGCGCTTTGTGGCAGAGCCCTCTAACCTTCACACAAAGCATTAAATTCCAAGTCTTTGAAACGAAAGATCGAGTTCAGCATGAGAAAGGTGTAACGGCGCTGGCATCCCCATTTGTACTAGACGTGTTGAACGTTAGGATGGCCGCCACTGGGAAAAAGTCGGGGGCGACGTCTAACCTGAAAAGGCTACCTATAGTGGTTCGGCTCCTTGTTATTGTTGTAATCATTTTGGCTTTGATAAAGGAAGGCTCTTAGCAACCGACCAACATCGCTTCTCTTTCCTCTCTTGTCCGACCCTTTCGCCACACCAAAATGGCGACGCTTACCCGACCCCTTCGCCACACCGAAATGGCGACGTTGACAGTCACTCGCGAATCTCACTTAGTCCGGCCGACCGGTATGTTCCATAACGCTGGAGAATCTAGGGTAACAGGGGGGCAGGTGCGAGGTTCCTTCTTGAAGCCTCTGCAGCCGACAGACCGATGTGGCGCGTGTGCGTAGCTTGTCCGGGGCAACGTGGAAGTAAGCAATGGGATGCAAGTGGAAGAAGCAGGCCACGTTAGCAATGTGACGCAAGTCGAAGAAAAAAGAAAGAAAAAAAAAAAAGAAAAAAAAAAAGAAGAAGCAGGCGTTCGCCTTCTTCATAATATTTCGGAGGCAGATCCCACCCTCCTCAGACATTTTGCCGATGCCTTCAGCCGCCTCGGTGCGAATCTCAGCGCCATGGGCCGCCATGAAGATGCTCTTGGCGCTAATGAACAGGCTGCCGAGCTTCTTCAGAATTTGGCGACAACGGACTCTTCTGTGACCAAAGATCTAGCCAGTGCTCTGACCAACCTTGGTTCAAATCTCCGCGCCTTGGGCCGCGATCAATCTGCGCTGCACCCTAATAAAGAGGCTATGCAGCTTCTTCGAAACTTGGCCACGACCGACTCTGCCGTGACTAAAGAATTGGCCAGTTCTCTGATCGAATTTGGTTCAAATCTCCGCGCCTTGGGCCGCAATGAAGACGCGCTGCATACCGATGAAGAGGCTGCTGAGCTCTCGCCCAAAGCAGACGAGCCGGGGAAGTCGGGCCCCGGGGATCTGACAAGTGAGGAGCGCAGTCGCTCCGGGAATGCAGGTACGCAACTCTCAAGTTGCGACGGAAGCCCTGATCACTCACTCTCAATGTCCGAATAGCGGTGAATGTCTTGAATGGAAACCGCCCTGTAGAAACTGCGACTTTTGCCATATATTCACCTCGTGATGACAGACCAAAGTATGCATTTATGCCGACCTGAAACCCTAGCCCTCCCTGATTGACCGACATTCACCGTGTCTTCAGCGAACGGGTTGAGTCGTTTACGGCAAATGACTTAACCTTCATCCAAAGCAATCTCGTCATTGGGGGATGTCTGGTGTCCATCTACGAGCCTGCGGCAGCCGCATCATGGATAGAAAACAAGTGGGACGGCCCTCTCCTCACTTCTTTGCGAACCAATGGGTGCGGCGGCCCATTAGCATGGATGCTTTCGCCAACAGAGCCGGCCTTGGCGATTTTCGGTTCCTACAATGACCCGGTAGTGGTTAACGTCGCTCAAACACTCGCCGATTCATCAGGATTTCGGGTGGTTGTTCGACCGGCTAGCGATAATCCGGCTTTTAATTCACATTCACTGTGCGTTGGTTTGTTTCTCACCCCAATCCGAAACTGAGTTATTCGCCTAGAACTCAAGATGATGCTCTCCACATTGGGCCCGCCCGATTTAATCATGACGGTGGTAACAAGGACGAGAAAGGACGCGATGCACACCAGCTCCCGACACATGTCGATCCGTCCCAGCAACAGTCGACCTCGCAGCACCAGCCCGCTTCGGCGCACTCGAGCCATCCCCGGAACGAGCCCACAATTGAGCCCGCGAAGGGCCCCCCGACACATATCAACCGCCCGCCTCTAGGAACCGTAATACAGACGAAGACGGAGCTGCGCTCGACGATAAACGAACCCCGGGGAAGTCCGGACACGGCGGTAGCGGGAATGACGAAGCCCTTGACGATGCGGGAGATGGAGAAGGCTTCTAAACCGCGGAGTGCCAGTGTTGGTCAAGACCTGGGCCCTGCGGGCGGGGATCAAGGCGGAGGCAGAGATGGAGGCGGGAGTGGAGGCGGAGACGGAGGTGGAGGTGTAGGTGGAGGCGGAGGCGGAGGCGGAGGCGGAGGCGGTGGACGCTTGGTTGATGGTAATTGGGAAGGTCCGCTACATCATACGCGTGTCAAACTTGACCTGAAAGTCGGCCCAACTCATACATACGCGGTTGCTATTGGTTATACTTTCAAGGTGAAGTCTCAACTGCCTTTTGACCTGTTTTCATCGTTTAATGAAACTCCGTGTACCATAGTTCAGAATCGGTTGCGACCCGGAAATTCCTATCGATCTCAACAACCTGAACCACGCGGTATCCCAGCCCGAAGTTTTTCCTCTAATTGATCTCGAAATCGAAACGATTCCGCGAGAAACTCAAGTTGATCGCTCATACGCGAACATTGGCTTCGTCGCCCATCGAAAAAAATCAATCATCAACCGGAAATTGTAATGTCATTTGAGAAACTGCGCGCGCGTGTTGCCTAACATCGTTTCAGTTTCCCTCGGGGCTTTGATCAGCCGGACAGTACTTTAAAACGGGGGCAAAAGAGTGATAAACAGCGAGGGTTCCAAGGCGCACTGGGCTTTTCTCATGGTCCTACCGGGTCCGCAACTTATACCCATAGCTGGACCGACGGGACCACGTTTGAAGCCACTGATACCAAAGTGAAGCCTCTATGTTCTTTCTGATGCTCAACTCAAATTAATCTGGTCAAGCCTATGCCCAGGTGTTCTGTCAAGTATGAAAATGGAGACGAATGGAATAAAGACAACAAATCGTACTCCTCTTATAATTTTTCTTACGAGGCGCAGAACATTCCATTGGGTGGCGACCCGCACCCCACTGAAGTAAAAGTGGGCATGGGCATTAATCTCCGACCAGCGGCAAGTAGTCGTTGACCTGGTGATGTTCAGGTCTAACTAGCATCAATACCAGGGTTCAGAAGCGCCCCTTCCTCAAATATCTTTCGTAAACCGTAATCAAGTGTTAATTTGGGTATCCGACCCAACGTTGAAGCCCAGTGAGAATCCCGGCGAGGGAGATCGAGCTGGATCGAGGCAAAATGAGAAACCTCGTTTTGCCTCACTCAGTGGGACATAGCTCGATCTGTCTCGATTTAAATCGAGACTAATCTAGTCCAATCGAGATGTATCGATTTCGCATCAAGGCCATCGAGGTACATCGAGTTTCGCTATACTGCACGGTTGTCCCATATCCTACCGCCCTCGCGCCCATCGCCCACCGCCTCCGCCGCTCTCGCCGCCCTGCTACCCAACTATCTGCCGCTACCCTGCCGCTTGCGATGGATTTAATTATCGATCTAGTAGAATGATAATATCAGACAAAAAGCGCAGAATAAAAAATATCGACTCACTTATAACTTGAGACAATGGGCGCTTGGTGTTCAGAGAATTGGACCAATCTGCGCTCTGGGATTCCACTAACTACCGAGCTCGACATCAGAAGAGGGATAGGCAAAGGACTCGTGCGCACACCTGATCAAGAATACTTTGGTACGGTGTCCGTGACATCTTGTTTCGTCTTCATTTGAAATCATTATCTGGGCCGACCTATTAGAGCTATGGGGAATGCTTGAGTGGCCAAGTACGCACCGACAAATCTTGTGCTCATGGTGCGGGGGCGGCCGCCGTCTGATCTTTTTTCGCTTTATTGGCTTGTTTACTGGCGTCTTGGAACACCTATGAACAAATTCGGTCTGTCACCTTTGCGTAACGCCGAATGAATGCACATACCTTCAGTTGAGCCTTTCCGAGACTGTCGAAATACGCATTGAATACTTCCTTGGTAACTTCTCCGTTATCTTCGATATATTTTTTCAAGCACAAATTTCTGTCCAAGAGAGTTAGCGAAATCCCCAATCCTTTCGCCACTTACTTTGCGCTGTTCGTTTTGGTTACGCGCATGAAATCTGTGGCAGATTTGGCCGGTTCTGTCCAGTAGATGATCAGCTGTGTTGCGTGCGAGTGCCTATCTCACTTTGAGTATTAATCGTCCCCCCGACAACGAACTCCGCCCTAGTCGTGGGTCCACTGGGTTGACCGAGATGAGCGCTGGATCAAATGCGTCAGGTAAAAGGCAACACTTTAAATAATAAGCTTACAGTGGATTATCGACCTGTGTATGGACTGGGTCAGTAATGCATCAATGAATCAAATCAGCATACCATCGAGGGCCCCGCAACAGGTATCGCTGGCGTACTTTTAACACGCTCCGACCCGGGTGTAACGGCACTTGACGGCCCTAGAACGATATTAGCAATGAAATATGCAGTATGCATCATAAGCACACTCACCCTGACTAATGGGTTTCTCTATCGGAACATCCGTACGCAATGCGGCTCCTGCGAGAAGATCAAGCGCCGTGTGATCAGGGGAGGGAGGTGCCGCAACGGGGGGCGGGATGGGTGGCGGTGTTGGTATCGATGAAACCTCGGATGAAATAGCAGGGGGAACCGAAGACGCAGATGAGGCCGCAGAAGATGTAGACGAGACATCAGGGACAACCGGGGACGACGCAGTGAGCGCCGAGACCGAGCCAGATGTAGTCGAGATAGCGGCGGGACCTGGGGAGGACACAGACGAGGCCGAAGCAGATGTGGACAGAATAGCAGGGACAGCTGAGGAGGACGCAGAGGCAGCCGAGGTGGAGGAAGACACAGACAAGATGTCAGAGGGTGCTGAGGCCGAGGAAGAGGTAGATGAAGCTGACAATGGCAGCGGAGGATCCTCGGTGTGGAGTGCTGGCGCAGCCGACGAGGGACCAGCTGTAGAAGCCAAGGAAGTTGGGCGCTTCAGACCGCGGGTTGTGACTGGCTTCGGGTTCAGCGCTCTCGGCTTGGCCGCTGATTTGCTCTTCTTCGGAGCTGGTTCGGGTGCTGGGGGAGCGGTGGCGGACCTTTTATTTCCCACCACCAATCCATGCTCGTTGTTATCGGCTTTGGTCACGTTGTCGTCGAGATCGTCGTCGATGTCGGATTCCAGCTTGAAGGGTGCCTTATTTGTGATGTATGTCGTCCGCCAGCCAGGGAATATCTCCGTCGCGATGCGGTGCGATTTGTAGTCCAGGTCACATAATTGGAGTTCTGGGAACTGACGGCGCATTTCACCAGCATAATAGTTCTGAACCACCGACGTAGCATTACTCCACTTGTCGGGGAGTTTGCTGATACTAAGCAGATGCGACCAGATGTGGCGTGCATGGGGCCATGGGCACGCATCGCTTTCACGCGTTTGCCAGACACAGTCTTGCCGTCTTTGTCCTGGATGTACCAGAACATGACATTCACATCGTCCTTGACGAGATGTCCAGAGCCGCGCTGGGTAGTTGAGTCAGACATTTTTGCCTTTCCCTTCGTTTCTTGGCGTTCTTTGTCCGCCTCGGTGAATTTGTCCTCCGTCCAAAATTTGACTGAAGGATAGTCGTCGGCAGATAGTACACGGAGATGATCAGTGTTGGATGATGCAGGAAGAAGAGGTGTCGAGATATTGGCAGTAGTTGAAGCTGAGGAGGATGAGCACCTAAGGGAGCAACTTTATTGCTTACGGCAACACCTCTTAGGTCATTTCGGCAGTGGTACGTGAAATGACCTATGAGGTCCGCATCGGTGGTGCAGACGTCGTAGGCCGGGCTCGCTTAACTTCGCTTAGGTCTCCGCCATATCGGCATCGGCATGGCCCGCCTACCCCGCCTCCCCTGCCTACCTCGGATTACCCTCACTGTGCAAATCACCTTTGAACCGCTGTGCAGCTCCTGCCGCTGTCTCTCTCAAACACAAGACAGCATGGGAATGGTCTCCGCCAGCCCCCACCCTCAAAAAGCTGCACTCTCTTACCACCCAAATGATCCATGTAATCACTGTACTATCCAAATTATCCACGGAATCACAATCCCTCGATCATGATGAGGAATTGTGAGCACACAAACACAACAGTTGTAGGTGTATGGGTTACAGCTCAGAGCACACCAATCTTCCATCCACTACGTGATATGGCTCGCATCATAGGCGTCGGAGGTCCTGTGATTTGCCCGAAAAGTTACTGGTTCACTCAGTTCAGGTACATTATATACAAAATGAATATCATTGTCATATTCTATGAGGTCCAAGAAATAGTAATATACATGACAGGGCCAATATCCTCCTGCACCTTCCTTGCTCTTACGCTGCTCGGTAGCACGAGTTTTGTCCGTGTTTTATTCCTCTTTGCTGTTATATGTACTCCGGTTCGAGCTCCCTGCTTTCTTGGCCTGAATCACCTCCAATGCAAAATTGATCCACCTCCGACACCTTTGCTGCCTTCTCTCATGTTCAAACGTTGTTTTCTAGCTCAGGTACCCGATAGTTGAACAGTTCTATGCAAACAGTGGCCATTGAGGTATGCCAGCTCAAATACTCCTGATTTTCAAATGTTCACCTGCATATACAGTCCTTGTGTATGAACCACCTCCATTACAACAATGGTTCTAGGTCCTGTTGAAACATCTTTCTGAACCTCAGCCTAACAATACTGGTGCCATCTCCTGAAACTCACAGCCATATGCCTGTCTACCAGTCTTATAACTCCCTCACCTCTGTCACAGTAAAAGTCAATCTGTGCGGCCACCTTCACTTGTGTTGGCTTGTGAGTTGCTATGGGTTGATCTGCCAGACCACCATTCACCTGTGTGCATGATGCCCGCTGTTGATTGGACTCCACATCAGACACCTCCAACACCTCCAACGCACCTCCAACACCTCTACCACATTTTCTGGGTAGTATACCAACTTACCCCTGTGGTATGGATATCTCTCATCTCTGTGGTCTCATTGAATTTCAAGCACAACTGATGTACATGGCTACCTGTTTCAAGATATGAGTTTACTGTGGATGTAATGAGTGAAGTTCAACATTCCATATTTATTGTCCACCTCTATTGACTCAAAACAGCGATGCAACAATTTCTAAGGCACAAATATGACATCAGATCTCAGCTTTCACAATAGCACTGACAGAGCTGAACATAGGCCTTCAAAGTTTGTGGGGAATAGGAGGTGTTGGAGGCTCCAGCTAAGCAGAAGCAAAAGTGTGGATTGTATATATGAATGAGAGGTTATAAATGTTTGAAAACATTTTCCATGATATTGAAAGTTCATTGAAGTGCCGCAAAAGTTAAGATCACTTCGCGTTGGCGGTGGGCCGGAGCCCAGACCGTCTTTGATCGGCCAATCACAAGATGAATAACGGTCGGCCCTCCGCAAATTAGACCCCACACACCCAATACTGGATGAAATATCACGACCAGGGGCTCAAATTAAAGCCCTGGGTCGCCCCATGAATAAATGGTCAAAACATCCTGGGTTATCTGAAGGTAAAGTTGCCATGCAAGAATATCACCGAATCCATCTAGGTTTCGTAGTTGAACCTTGGCCAGATCCTTCAAACTTCAAGTTCAAAAACATTGTGAATTTCTAGAACTCCAAAACTCTTCAGCTATAACTCAAGTGACTTCTGACAGGTATTAGATCAGTAAACAGTGTGTATTCAGAATACTAGAACATGGATATTTGGGGGAGACAACGAAGTTTGCTATTATTCTCATATATGCAGTCAGGGATGTCGGTCTTAAAGGCCATTTTATTGTATATGGTCTTGTTCTGTTCATTGAAGTTTTCGGTAACCATTTCCGGCAGTCTTTGCGCTCTTAAAGACAAGAAGAGGGCATATCGGAGGTGTAGGAGGCAAAGTAGGCATTCATTAGCTGAGTCAAAAGTATCTACCAAGTAGGTTTCAAGCTCGAAAAGTACACTCAACCCTAAATGCACTCGCTAGTTCGCCTTGGGACCAATCTGGGGTCAGAGTAGGCTAAAAATTCGAAAATGCCATTTGGTTGAAATATTGAACTGTGCTGGGATAGAGTATATAGCATACTATGATATTCCTGAGCATTGGGGCCTTGAACTTGGGTGTTCGTCAGCTTTGATTCCGACTTAGAGGGCCCGCAATAGGCCAAAAGTGGAAAGACACTCTTTGGTTGAAACTTTGAATCCTTTTAAGAATAACAAGAGCCTGGTGTGTTTGCAGCCCACCACTTAAAGAAGTCGCAATTGGTTGATCTTGGTAGTGCGTTGGCAAGTGGCTCCAGAGCACTGATAACAGAGACTGTGGATGGAGTTGAAAGGTGTAAACTTATAGAGAGGGAGATCTATATGAGACTGTACTAACATGTTAATGTGTCTCTTTACCACCATAATTCCAGTTCTCTTGAATGTGTTACCCTGCAGCCAATTCCAGTGGACTGAAGGCTGAACTTGCAAAAGGGATAAATCAGTGTAAAATATGCAATGGAGGTGGCCAGCAACACCAGTGATATACACAGAAGTGCAGCTGAGGTGGGAAGGGTGTTTGACAATTGACCGGGAAATGTTTTGGCAAAAAAAATGAAAAAGAGAATGGTTGCCGGAGGCTGATGGAGACCACTGTCATTGCCCATACTGAACTGAACCACTGCTCAGCAGCTGTGAGAAGATCCCAAGGTTTGCTTTCCTGCTTGTAGTAGTAGAGATGCCACTAAATGGGAAAATCATTCTAACGTAGGTGCTGGGACCTGGTGGAATGTGAGGCTTGGGTAGAAGCACATATTTACAAATGAGCAGCACCAGAAAGATACAAAAGAAGCACAGTGCTGTCAAGCTGGCGCCAAGAGATGAGCTGGAAAGAAATAAACCAAAACCTCTGCAATGAAGGTGTCGGAGGTGTTGGAGGTAGAACAGGTTACTTGCTCCTGCATGTAGAGACAGGTTAGGTGGATTTATTGGAGTGCATTCAAAAGAGATGGGGTGTGGGTTAAATTGATGCTAGCCAAGCAGTACAGGAAGGAGGGAGGTGCAGGGGGAGCACCCCTGTCGCAGGCTACATCTGAGCTATGAAGGTGTCGGAGGTGTTGGAGGCAGAACAAGTTACCTGCTCCTGCATTCATATTGGACTACATTTGACAGACACAGAGTGTGGATCGAATTGACGCTAGCCAAGCAGTACAGGAAGGAGGGAGGTGCAGGGGAAGCACCCTTGTCGCAGGCTACATCTGGGCTACAACAGTGGGAATATACCGGGAACTGCCGGAATAAAGCAGGCAACGGCGGCCAACCCCAGAGCGCAATATACCCAGATGGGGATATGTGACTAATAGCACCGTCACCTCCGACTCCGAGGGACCTCATAGGTCATTTACTGTACCACTACCGAAATGACCTAAGAGGTGTTGCCGTAAGAATAAAGTTGCTCCCTTAGGTGAGGATGAGAGGTGATCAGACACGGCCGCGACGAGAGTATTATAGGCGGTGCTTGGAAGACATCAGTCGAGACTCGAGGCCCTAACTGAATTGAGGGACATACCTAAGGGTGTCGTAACGCAGTTTCAAGTCCTCGTATGCTCGTTGAGTTTCTTGCTGCTGGCTTTTCAAGGTGCTGCATGCTTCGACGACTTTGATATACTGCAGGTTTCTATGGTGAATTAGAGACTGGTGGGATGCTTCAGCGATGGCCGAACTCCATCCAGAGGGTTGTGTGGGGGTCTGAGTCGATTCAATAAGGTTAGATATGCCAGGGAAATGCCAGTTCTGCCGTTACCCAAAGACTGGCTGAAGCTGGATCTATCGTCGGCTGATTCAGGTTATTGAACAGAGTGGTTCCTTCAAAAGAATCTTGCTGGGGACTCAGAAGGTGCGACGACCGTCGGAGAAAGTCTGGAGACGTTCCAAGAGTGTGTGAGCTAGCAGTGCTGCAAGAGCCTGTAGGCACAGGACTGGTACGGAAGCTGGGGGTTTGCAGTTGGAAGAGCTGGGAGGGTTCGGGTGGAGACCAATCCATATTATCCGGGACTGAGAGTGTTGTTTTGTCGTCGTTGTGGTCGAGGAGGAGAGGAGCGCGGTCACGTGCTTACGCGACCTTGGTCCACAAGGATATTTTCCTTGGATCTGGCCCGCAAAATTAACCTGTTGTGTGCCCTGAGTCGCACTTGGGACAATTTTCTGGACCATACCCTAGCATGAATATTTTGCCTTCAAATTCTCACCTCAATCAGTCTACATGCCGTCGCAGCGGAGTAAGAAGTGCAGTAGATAGTAATGCTGGCTATACAAATCTTAATAATCTTCTGTATCCTTCTCTGCTGTACCCGACATGCTCGTTACCCTCCAAGCCCAATTTGTGAACCACAAAAACCCTCCCATCGTCATCGAAAGGCACCATGCCAACGACCGAGGAGATGGAATCCACTTCAATGACATCCATAGCCGCCTCCTCATCCAGCGCATCGCAAACCCAAAGAACCTTGGACGACATCTCCAAAAGTTCGTCGTCTGGGGCAGAATATTGCCGAATGAGAGCCAACGTAACCGTCTCTCCATCGACTTCTGTCTGGAAGAAAAACTGAACCTCGCCGTATGATTCTTCCCCAGTTTGAGGATCTGCAAACTACAAAGTACACTCAGATCCCAGGAATTCAATCAGAGAAAACGACCTACCCGCACATTCCGTGCCATGCGAACTTTATGCAAAGCCTTTTGCTTCTCTTTCCACGCTCCGCATGCAATCTGACCATTCGGCAGCTGCAGTCGTGCCCATCGTTGAAGGGAGGGCAAGAAACCTTCCGGGTATGTTTCCTCAGTAACAGCCTCCAAGTAGTCTTTTATTGCGTCGCCCTGCACTCCTCGGATGACCTGACTGAATTCATCCTTGGCACACTTTAGGATATAGCCGCCGCCAACATCTTCTGATCCACGGGGAAGTTCCGGATCAGGCTCGAGGTCGGGAATAAGAGACTTGAGCGCGTTAACTTGAGCGCGGCGGATGCCTCGGCGGGATAAATTAGTGTACGGATCTGAATGTTGCTTCATCTCCTCTCCGAGATTGCCGATAGTACGCTCCATGGTCCATTGAGAATGATACGCGCCAGGTCCCAATCTGATGGTCTCGGGCGCCTCGTGGAGTAAGTTGTGCAGGCTTTGTCGGCAGAAATGTAGACGAGAGACCTTCCTCTGGTAATAAAGGTCCTCAAATTCCTCGTGTGCCTCACAAAACATTTGGTGAGTTTCGACGACCTCAGCCCTCGAAATTTTCCGCTGATAGGTGAGGCGGAATCCGCGGACGATTTTGCAATAATGGCGGAAGTAGACTTCGGGGAGAATGCCGTACAGGAGGCCAGGCCCAAGACCAAAGAGGTAAGTGAGGCACTCCTGCGCCTTGTATCCGCTGTTAATCTTCTTGGCGATGTTTCGAGGAGGGCGATCAAATGAGCCAGGGAGATATGGTGTCGCGGCTGCAACTCTCTCGCCATGCTTCTCCCAGATCTCGTCAACCAACACAGCCCAAAGCCATTCGGCGACACTATCGCTTACATCGCAGTCAATGGTTCCGGTCCAGAGGCCGAGGAAAAGGTCGAATAAGTTCAGGATAAGGTGCATGTTATCACCAGGGAAGCAAGTCGGAACAGGTGAAATTCGGCTCAAGCCACTGAAGATCGTAGGTTTGACTATCCCTGTCTCCAGACGGCGCTTCTGGTGCTGAGAGTCATTTTTAGCCTCGATCACCGTGAAAAGCGCCGCAAGGTATTCGCTGGGAGAGCCGACAGGCAGATTCCTGCCTGAGATATCGGGATGATCACAGCCAGCTACTGTGTAGTTGTCGGGCTTTAGCAAAGCGGGAAAATATGCTGAAGCGCGGGGTTTATGTCGGCTTTTGACTGGACAGAACAGTCGGCAGCCATAGGCACCCGTATGCCCAACGAGGCCATCCATCATCGCCATCCCAGGTGCGTCTGCCGTGGCGAGGTGGAGGAAGGGTCGGCTGGTAAAGACACGGTCTTCACTTGCATCCCAAATTTTGAGTCCTTCTTTCATAAGCGCAGCCGCATGATACAGACCGGGAAAAAGGAAAGATTCGACAACTTTTATCTTGTTCGGACCTGGGAAAATACCGCCAGGGACAACGAACTTTTTTTTGTATCGCAAATTGTTGTCGAGATTGAGGAAAACCCAGATATAGATCCAACAGTCGGACTGTTTCATCGCGTAAAGCTGCGCGCCATCAATGGAGAGTAGGAGAAGGGAGTCGTCGTCGCCGATAAGGCCTTTCTCTACGGCGTCGAGGTAAGCTGCCCCGTGATAAACATCATCGTATTCATCAATTTGGATGTGTTTGCCGTCGGGCGTACGCTGTGCGCAGATCTCGGCGGTACGTTTCTGTCGGTGTCGCATGCGCTTCACTCCCTTTTTGCTACGCCAGAGAGCTTGGAGGACCGGTCCGATTGGGATGGTATCAAACTGTCTCAATGGGACCTTGTTGATACCGCCACTGTTTTGCAGATGGAGGGGATCGTAGCGCGGACTGCCGCATTTCGGGCATTCGTCTAGCTCAGCCCAGTGGGCGGTGTATGCGACACACGAATTCGGACACATGTCATGGGTGATGGGAACGACACCGGTCAGTTCTTCGATTTCGCGTTTGATTCGATGATGCGATAACATCTCGACGTCTGGACTGTGACGGAGTATGCCCTGGCGAGTGGCCTCATATGTCGCTTCAGATGCATAGGTGTCGGCAAGGTAAATGTTGAGAGAAAGACGAAAATCTTTATTGTCAGAGATATCGACACATTCTATGATGGGATTTCGGAGACGGTCAATGGTCTCGGGATCCAGACCACTGTCATCCAATGACGCTCCTTCCAGAGCTTTGAGAAACAACTGCGCAGTCTCGATGTCTTGCACAGCAGACAGAGGTTCGTAGATGGGCCGCTCGGGCGCTGGAGGAATATTCTCGCGGGGACGAGGGTCGATGGGAGTGTCAGATTGCGGAGGCATCAGAGATGCTGCTCGCGGGGAGTCTGGAGGGTCCTGTGATTCATGTTCGTCACAAGGATCCACTATACTTCCTGGATCGGGGGTATCTTCCTCCTCGGGCTGGGGCAGAGCTCAACTAATGGCCTCACAAGAATTGGGATAACGCACCAAGGACTTTCCAAATCCATCAGAGTCTCCGACTGTGAGTTGAGGACCGTCGTCGGAAAACAGCATCGTAGCAAAGCCATCGCTTCTTTGCGAGTCCTGCGAGCTCGGTGCGGGATCTGAATTTGCAGGACTAGCCAGCCGGCGCCTCTTTCGAGACGACGCGCCTCCGTTGTTGCGGCGCTTCTTCGGAGATGATAGATCTGTAATTGCGGGACCGAGATCATTGTCAACGGAAAGGCCGAGTGAGGCGGCGTGGTCGTCGAAGGCGCGCAAGAGATTGCGGTAAGGCGCGTGTCTATACCATGTCGTACGAGAAACGGCCTGGCGGACAGATTTGCAGAATTGGGGACAGTCACAATAAAACTCTTCGGCAGAGTCAGGAGAAGCCATTTCAAAAAGGCAGCAAGGCAAAAAGGTTCCAGGAAATATTTCCTGGTCGGCGACGCACGCGTCGACAAGCAAAGTTTTTGACAGGTGGCGGTACGCCTACTGATGTGAGTCGAATTGAGTCGAAAATTTGGGTACCTGCGTTGAATTTGAATTTTCACTATCGCAGTATGTATTCATTCATCGAAATTTTAAAGTCATTACAAAACTATGCATGACAAACTGAGTGTTGTCTCTATCTGCCTCAATTTGACTCGATTTCTCGATTTGGCTCGATCTCCCTCGCCGGGATTCTCACTGGGGTTGAAGGCGCGGAGACGTGGAATCGTTGTGATGACGAGTGTCAGTTCGACCGATCTGTTTTCCATAGGTGAAGCTGAATCATTGCATTTCTAGAGTTACGTAGACAACATCAGGACGGAGCCAAAGTTCTCCATATACGAACAGGGAGAGAGAGAGCTAGGTGCTCGATCTTTGAACGTAGGCAACGTATCCAAATGTAAGTTCCTCCCATTTTACACCAAGATAAATACCTGAGTAACGGATATTTCAGTCGAAACTGAGGAAAACGAACCAGGAACCATCTCTGTGAGGGCAGCCCAAGTGGAAAAGCAAGGGGAAACCGCCTCAGAAAAAAATCGAGGTTGGCTCCCATCGTTTTTCGCAAAACTCGGTGGATGCTTCTCCGGTGGTGATATCGCCGAGATTCCGCCATACGAGTATCTGACGGGTTCAAATAAGCGCTCTTTTTTCGCGAACCTCGGTCAACGCTCGGCCGGCGGTAATATCACTGAGATTCCGCCATACGAGTATCTGGCGCGGGGCTGGGATGCCAGAAACAACGAGTGGAGAAAGGTTCTGTGGCCCGCACTTGACAAGGATTGTCTACCAGCCCAGCCCACAACAAAACCCTGTGTCTGGAAAACTCGGTGCCCTTGGGAAGTACAACCGGGACAGACGGCGAACGGGAACGGGGACCGGAATGATTGAAAATTCAATTGATACTCTGTTTTTACTTGAACACTTTGATGATGACCGTAATACAAAACCGCTATGCTTGGTTAAGTCGTAGTTTACTAGAACGTAAATGTCGAGTTCGCGGAAACTGGCTGCAAGCCGGTGGCGAACGACGTCGATGTTGGAAGCAGATTGGGTTATTTACGGCTGCGAGGCGAGCTTCAGGCCTCACGCATCAATGTTTGAAGTTGCTTAGTGGTTGAGACGAGTAACCGCCCTTTCTCGGCGCAAGTTAACTGTCATATGGGTTCTGCAGATATATCATTGGTCAGTAAATTATTGGCGGGTTTGATCAAGGTTTGATAAATTTGGGAACCCTGTCGTGAGAGTCTGGACTACTGGAAAATGAATAGTTTCACCTACAGTGAATTTCTAACTGAATCTTATGGTTTCACTGCTGCAGTGAAAATGTAACTTAATTTCAAAGACTAATCCAATTTGAATATGTAGACAAAGTTTATGGATTCAGTTCTGATTTCAGCGCATTTGAATTTTTAAGTTTCAGAAACAAAGTCCACAGACTTGAAAGTGTGGATGAAGTTCAGAGTTTCACAAACAGATTCAACCACTGCGAAGCTAAAAAATTCTGCATACCCAAATCTGTGTGTGAAAACAATAGATTCAATTACAGATTCGGTAGCGCTAAACCTATAACCTTCATTTACAGATTCATCAGGCGCTGAAATTGCTAATGAAACTATAAAATTCACTGCTTGTGAAAATTTTCTGCAGACTGTCTGTGGTACGTCTGCAGATGTGTCGGTCTGCAATTCATTTTACAAATCAATATATTGGATCCAAATGAAAACAGAGATCTGCCTAGTGCTGTCGAGTAAGATTGCGGCCTGGAAAACACATTCAGCTGATAAGAGAGCATCGGGGAGGACAGGGGTGAGCAGTGTGCCAGAACATGTGGACACATGGAGATACAACTCTGCCCACCGAGGGAGAGTGGAAGAATAACATGAAATTCAATGGCAAAGTTCCTGCATATATCAAAAGCACAAGCACTGCACTGTACAGGTACTCCAAGTCCTGTGTTCAACTTGATTATCAGTTGGACCAATATCTGGAAATGTAGCAATCTACCTGTCTGTATCTTATTGTCCCATATCTTGTGGTACTGGGGTTTTTCATTCAAATTGACAGGGGGGTGATGTGTAACCCTTTTTTTCAAGTTCGACATTTCAATACCAGCCAAAATTTGGCATGACACTCCCGAAATTTCGACATTTCCTACCAAAATTTTCGCTTTTTGGGGTCTTTCAGGCCATTTTAGCACGGCGGACCTGAGGTTGGCCCCATCACCTAGAAAGCAATAACATGGGCACACCCTTCATCTGTTTAACCGACGAGCCTGCCCTGCGGAAATCCCTCCAGACTCCTTTGTGGGTGCCTCAGAGCCTCCAGCCTCTTCAAGAATCAACGACACAACTTTGACTGCGAGATTGCCATGATGGCTCTGACTCACCTTGTACATTCCCTGCACTTACCCTGGGAGGAACCATCCCCATTTACCACAGACTGAATTAAACAACAGCTGGATGAATGCCGATGTTTGGCTCGAACCCTGCTCATTTCCGAAGTCTCCGATTAATTGAGTGTTGGCTGACAAAGGTGAGCTTACTTCTGTGCGCAAGAGACGGACAGAAATGGGCTAATGAGTGTGGGGAATGGTCCAAATGGACGAAAAAGTAGGAAAATAGAAAGGAAAACACCGCGGGGTTCGATGGATGGACGGGAGAAGCAGGGTGGTGACCACATGGGAGAAGCACAGTGATAGAATAGGGCTCTCGGATTGGCGGTAACTCGGAGGTGGATGGAAAATTGTAGAATCTGGTTCCCAAGAAAGAAAGAAAAAAAGACTGCGTATTTTCCGCCTGGCTGTTGGCCAAGCCATAACCGCCGATGAGAAGATGCACCAGTAGACAGAGAGTTTGCAGTCCCGCCCTGAGTCTGATGTTTTGGGCCAGTCACAGGTGAGTCATCCGATGGGCGTTAGAATGGAGGGTCGAGTGTAGGTCGCCAGAGCGCAGTTGCGTCGGAGCAGCATGCCACAACGATGCAAACCAGGGAGAAACACCGAGAGCCGCTCAAAGCAGCAGATGTTCATATGTCTAAACCCGGGCTGCGATAGCAGATTCTCGTGGGCCTTCCTTCTGAAGGTGCATGTAGTACATCACACCTCAGACAACTTGAAGCCAATCTGCTGCAACTGGCCCCAGTGCGGCCCAGTGTTTGCCATACGGAGCAATTACAGGCAATTACGAGCGGCACAAGTGATTGCACTGCCACTTGTGTTGATGATTGAGGCAAAGCTCCACTCTGTTGGAATTGTCGCTGCTGCGAGTCGCAGGTGACGTGTCAGCCCGCCAGAGCCACGTGAGCGCGATGCGAACGTGGAGGAGACGATGTGGAGGGTACACGTCGTGGAGATGGACGACACGCGTCGTAGACGTGTCCGTAAGACACGTTGCACGTTCAGCCATCTGATGGAACCATGGAGACGCGTTTCAACGCGTCTGGACGCGTCTTTACTACGTGTTTGACGCGCCACACATTGTTTCTTTGGTCGGAGAATTCGAACTCAGCATTATCTAGTTCACTATTGTTCTAGCTATTCATTGTACTCCTGAGGAGTATAAATACTGTACTTTACTCTGACTGAATATACAGTTTATTCCCCTCCATTTTTCTACACACTCCCTCCAAAGAGGTGGGATTTAGCAGAATCATCATAACTCCATAGTTGGTCCTATGGAAAGTAACCGGAATTGCTGTACCACCGTAGAATACTTCAAATTTTGGCACGTAACATATCTGAAATTCATAAAAGGATGTTCCTCAACTCATTTATCACAAAAATGCTGGGGATTTTGCTTTTCATGATCTTAAAAATCTGGTGTAAACCAGTTGATCAAAGTGATGATTTTGGTCTTTGATAATGTACTCATAGAAGAACTGAACATAGGAGGCAGTTTTACCTTTGATACCTTGTGTACATGTTAAGACAAGTTTATCACGATTTATGAGGCCTTAAAATGTGAAGGATAACCAAGGAGACTGTCACCAGGAGGGAAATATCATTATTTCAGAAATTTAATATTGTACTCAGTGTGAGAGGGCCTACCTCCTGTTCAAGTGTTGTAGTCAGAGCTAAACACATTGGGGATTGATGGTATATCCAGAAGAATGAGAAAAGGCTTGGTTATCTGTTCGTAAAATGGAATTTCCGGTTACTTTCCGTGGGACCAAGTAAGTATGTAGTATGTTTCGAAGATCGCTGGCACACTAGTCTTGTTGTTACCGCGGGTGCCCGATTGAGTTGGAACCTTATTATGTAAAGCCGGTGGCTGTGCACGTGCCGCTTTTCTGCAAAGGTTCTTGTTCCTCAACGCCCTAGGTCTAATCACGTCAAAGGATAGTCCAGGGTTGGATTATAGAGCTTTTGGAAGCCTTCCAATTTTTTCTGTGACATTTGGATCAAGCTCTGAGTGTTTCACCCATCCCCTGCGGTTAGTAACAGACTTCAACAAATGAGGTACGAGTTTCTCAGTGTTGAAGGGTCTATGAGAGATTACTAGCACACCAGCCTAAGCCAACTTGTAACTTGCCTTATTGCTTGTTGGCACAGACTGGTTGCGAAATTCGATGAATGCTCAGTGATTTCCTGATCCCCGCCCCTCATGTTACAAAACAAGAGAAAGAGAGAGAATGGAGCTTGGGTGATTAATGGGAGAGGGAGAGATGAGGTGAGGTGAGGACGCGGCGGAGAATGAAAGTGGGATCAGAGGCCGAATGATGGCCGAATTCGATGTTGTCACCGTGCTGCAGACCGCATCCTCCCCTCCGACTTTTGGCTTGAACTGTGTCGGTCTTGAAACTACTTGGCTTGGTTCCACGGTCATGGCTACTGTGACCAGCTGCAGTACTAGCCCCAAGCGATATCTGGTCCCAGATTCCATTGCTACCAGGTGCTAGGGAGAATGCCACAGTCCTGGTCCGCCCACCGAGCTTCGGCCTTCAATATTAATCCGGTGCCACTGGCGGCCAGTGGCCGTACTGAAACGGTGGCGACTACTGCTGATTCGAAAGCCGACTCCTCGGATTTATCCCGAGGATTGAGTTACTTGACACCAAAGGACTGCGCTGGTGTAATTTAACTTAACTTGAGTTAACCATGATCATCATGATGCCCTTTTAATTAGCATCCGACCGCACCACATCTTTGAAGAAGATGGCTGCATCGCCATGAGAATTCCCATATTCCGTTGCTACGGTGTCGTGTCCCGTGCACATATCATGATGAGGAGCTGGCCGCCTTTCTTTCTTTCCAAGTCAATTGCGCATGCATATGGAAGACGTTAATCCGTCCGCCGGTCCCTCAAAAATTGCGGTTGCCCAAAGGTCAGTCCATGTGGCCCTAAACCGCTGTGGGGTTCAAAAAAACTTTATTTTTCCGCAGTGCTTCTCGGGGCGAGATGTTTCACAATGCCACTGGATTTGGCGTACACGGATCGCAATTCATGAGTGTGCAGGGGAACGTGAACATACAATCAATGGTCCCGCAACCCACAACTGCGGGTACAGTCCTATTGGGGCCCCAGCAGCCACCTCAGACAGTGCGTTCTACTGTGACGCCCTCCCCCCCGCCCCATTGATGATTGTCTCATGTCATCTTCAGATTGTTCCCAACACGCCTTTATCTCCCGCCCCAGTTTACTCGGAGAGCGGGAATTATTGCAGCCAGTTACTACGCCAGGGCCGAGGAACCCCGTTGTATGTCCCTAGCCCGCAAGTTAACCTTACCGCAGAGTACCAAAGGACAGGTGTTGCTATCGGTGACGTCGGCCGAATCACACCAGAAGGAAGTTTCGACTTCTTCTTCAACATCTATCTCCCAGCAGACCATCGCATCAATGCCAATATTCCCGAAGATTTTGTTCCATTAACACCTTACGACCCAGTCGACGTCGCGCATTACAATTTTAATCCTGGGAATTATGTCTGCAGCCCTTCTGTTAATGCGATTAACGGTGGATTTTCCGAGTAAGTCCTACGCATTATAATATCGGTGCCAAAATATACATCTGTCTGTCTATGCACAGATTTCCGGGCGGAGAATTCGTTTTCCATTGTCGAGGGCCGGGTGGCGCTGTTTTGGCTCTCCCACATGGTTCACACCTGGAGAAGCTCGAAAACCTGGGAAGCATGCGACGATATGCGGCGAAACATGCCGAAAGCTGGTATAAATACGTCAATGAAACGAGAGGACGTGGACTAGTGAACGGAAACCTCTTTCTAGTCACCGGATGGGAAAAGGCTGAATCATGGGGCATGGCCTTCTTCCAAGACGTCCCGAGCTTTCAGCTCGGATTTAGACCGACGGCAGACGCAGCCAATCGCTACAGATATCGTTGGCACGGTACCCATTGCCGCCGCAAGCATGCCGATTCGCCGGGCGATGGAACTCCTCTAAATCAGACGACCTTCATCCACGCATTTGCGATTTCCGTCTGCGAAGGAATCTGGGGAAAGCTTTTTGGGTCCGAAGTTTGCCAGCCAGTGGACTCAACATTCCAGGAAAGGTCGGGTCGTGGCTTCGTACCATATGGGTCCCAAGGATCTTCACTGTTCGGTCTGTCTTTCTTCTTCGGAAGTAGCACATACGACGGGGGAAGGCAATACAGTGGGAGAGCTCATGCTCCTGGTGGCGGCGATGTTATTCCAGGTATGGTAGCCGATGCCTCTCCCATTCCCAAGGTACGGAAAGGCAATAACGATAACTTGATCAATCAGCACCGTATTAATTTCTTTCGAGATCATCCACCCTTCACAAATAATTCATGAGCATATTCTTCGCGAGGTACTGCTTGTTTGTATACACCCACCCTCGCAGCTAACCACCCATCAGGCTCCCCAGGCAAAAATTGTAATAACTCACGACGACGATTGGCGCGATGTCTTCAGAGACGTAAGTTTCATCGGTTTCCCAGTATCTCATCTTCTAAACATAATAAGGATGGTGCAAGACCTACAGGGACAAGCTTCCGGGGAATTGCAGCGAGCCATATTTGACCGCTTCGAAATCACGGAAGAGGATGGTCAGTTTTCGACGTCAATATGTCTGCAAAAATTGAGTGAGCCACAGGTGCCGTGTTTCTGGCAACTAAATCGCATACTAGCGCGTCGATGGGCGACGCAGCAATGGCAGAAGAACAATGTCAAGATCACGGTCGCATCACTATGGAGGAGCCGTCTGATAACCTAAGGGTCCCCGAGAATATGTCTGCAGATCAAGACCATGGGGACTCTAGAGAAGGTCTCCTCGACCCGAACTTCACGGAAACCCAGCCCGATCCCCACGACTCGGCTCATGTATCGGATGGGACAGTGGGTAAAGAGCAAGGCGAAGTCGGCGAGGGGTCGCAGGCGTGGAGGGCGTCGTCCCCGCAGCTGCCTCCGTACCGCAGCCCCCAGGCGTCCCTGTTGGCGAACGATACTGACCTCCCCGTATCCCCGATTCTGATGCCGAGGCAGCACCTGACTACGGTGCACCCGCGCACGACCAACCCGCCCCGGAAGCGGCCTTCATATGCACTGTCGCGGGGTGCGCCACGTTTACGGAGAGCTTCAATGTGAAGGAACAGGGGATCCACAACGAGCTGTTCCTGTTTCGACTCCGTCGTGTCGCAAAGGCTTTTCGGCGCAGGACAAGTATGACCGACAAGAAGGCCTAGACAAGTTGTGACGATGGTTTGCGGGTACTCGGAAGGGAGCAGAAAGTATGAAATTATTACGACATTGATATCGAGATTGGAGTCTCTTGAACATGGACACGGACGTCAGTAGGTCGAAGAGTAGAAAAGAAGTACTGCTTGAATAGCTAAATGAGATTTCGTAGATTTATTCAGAATGGGCTGTATAATCCGGAGGGGCGGTGAAGGGCAGGTTATACAGCGATATAAAGAAAGGTCCCGACCGGACAGTTGTAAGTTGTAACCAAGCCTCCGTGATCCACCAGCTGCGTGTCGCTGAGGTCTTGAAAGAAGATTGAGCTCAGAGGCGAGGCATAACCGTGACTTGAAACAGCCCCTGCAGAATATCCACCAGTACCCGCAGCCAGAGATCAGACTCTGCCTTGTGGCCATTCATGTAAGCAGTGACAGTGCGTGCTCGCCAAGGGCCCAAGGTCTGCAAGGTGCCGAGTTTGAAGTGGTCGACACAATTTTTGATACTCTATGCCTTTGATTCTGAAACGGGATAGCGCAATGAAAAGGTGCAGCAGTTTGAGAGCCTCGTTACCCAGAGGGGAGTAGAAGTACATGTAGACGAGCGAGACCAAGATGACGGTGAGAGTTCTGGATAAGGAAATGATGTTTGGCGCCGACGTCAAGTTTGTATCCACCATCATCTCGCCGCGACTGCCCGGAAATACTTACATATTCGTGCCTCACAAACCCGGAAACATGCCACTCAACGCGCAGTTCCCACCCATGGCCCAAGACGCCCTCCGCGACCCAGAGAAATGGAACGACGCTTGGGACGCATTCCTCAAGCGCCATCGCGCCTTCCCCAACGGGCCCTACGAGTATCTCTTCCAGTACGCGCTGAAGGTGATCCAGGAGATCCCCCGCGGCCTGGAAGGCACGCTGGCCGGGTACCCCGGCTTGGTGAGCGGCACCTGCGCGATCCAGCGCAACATCACTGCCGAGGCACTGGACCACTTCGCACACGATGCCTTCGAAGTTAAATGGATGGACGCGGGCTCAGAGGTGCGCGGGAGGCATATCCTCGGAGCAATGGCCGCCGTGTGTTCCAAGGCGCGCAATTTGAATGAGGCCCGCAACTATTGTCCTGAGCTGTCACTGAGGCGCCTTCGGTTGGACGGGAAACTCTTCCTGGGCCTACTGAAGTCCGTGCTGCTGGAGGACGCCTCGTTCATTCCCAGCAAGCCCATATTCGTCCCCCACGCGGGTTGGGATACCTGGGCTGCGGCACAGAGCAAGCTGAATGACTCCGAGGAAGAGAAAATCGCCCTGGCTGAGATCATGATACTCCGGACCAAGCTGATCTGTGAGTGCCATCCTCCACACATATTGGAATTTCAATGACACAAGGCGGGAGGGGATTAGGCCACGTTATCCAATTTACGATGAGATCCTTCTTTAACAAACCTCCTCCCGAACTCTACGTAGAGAAACACCGCAAGCCGATTAAAAAACCAAAGGACGGGGAGAAGGGCGCGCCAGCCGAATTAGTCGCACTTCTGGGCGCCGAAGCCGCAAACATCCAATGGAGGGACCACCAAGCCGGAGTAAAGGCTCGCCATAGCGAGCGCCTCGCCCGCTGCTCCTACATGAGCTGCACCAAAACCGAGCCACCGGACGGCTCCGTCAAATTCTCGCGGTGCAAGTCATGCTTTCGAAAAGATGCAGCGGCAGGTCCTGTACTGCTCAGGGTCTGTGCTCCCTCCCCGTCTCCTTCTTTCATCTCTGAACCACCGCGATTTTGTTTAGGGCATGCCAGAAGGCTGACTGGAAACTCCGCCACAAGGCCATATGCGGCAAGCCACTCGACTTCGACACTGTCTCGCGGGCGGTGGAGCATCCGCTCTCGGCTTTCACCTCCGACATGCGCACCATCGGGCCGCCTATCGATGGCTACAAGCGCTCCCTCGCGCTCACCGCGCAGGTCACCGCGCTCAACATGAACCCCACGGTCGACTACCGGCTCTACGACGCGCACAACGCGCCGGTGGACGTCGACCTCGGCGCGGGGTACCCCCAGGAAATATTCCGCGCCGGAAGAGTGTACGCGATGACCACGGGGGACGAGCTCTGCGTGGGCTTCATAGCGCATTACTTGTGCCTTTGGTTCCTCGCAAAGGCCGAGGACGGTTCGTCCCATCGAGGGATAACACCGAAGATGATCGTGGCACAGCTCGCGCGCGAGTTTGAACTTGACAGACTCGGCGAGACGGTGCTCGCCGTACAGCAGATGCAGAACGAGCACCCTTTGCGCCGGCCGTTCGTTTATACTGCATTCACTGAGTTTGAGCTGACGTGTGATTTGGACCATGTAGGCCTCTCCTGACCGATGCGCCTCCGGAACTTTTGGCCAGCCTGAATGAAGACGAGAACGTGAAGAAGCTCTGTGGCATTATGGTTGCTCTTGATTAGGCCGAGGGCGCGTGCACCGTTCGATGGTTCCAGGTTCGTGCAAGGTGTATATTAATCTCAAGGTTCAACTGCTTTTGTACATTATGCCAATTCAATTTCTACGTGTATTCGAACCGATGCCGTCCCCAGAGAACAACGGCTCCGCCCAGCCCTGTCAATCGAGCTTGGTGGATGAAGGGACTGATGTGAGCTTTGTTCTGGATCGACAATGGATGGAAGATACAGGGAAACAGCATGAACTTCGGTTGCACCAGTCCTGATCGGGGCCCGGGGCTTTACACATTTTGTGGACGGATTTTGGACCCAAGAAAATTTGTTTCTTGGTCCGAAATACTGCCTTGCCATACTTTCTGTCCTGCACTGACACACTGGTGGTTCTTTTTGGCCTCTGGGATAGAAATTAAATGTTCGCAGTCCGAAGCAAACTGGTCGATCAGCGCTCTCGGCATTCGCCGCGCTACTTGCCACTTCCGTACTTTCTTGCCAGCACTGGTACGAGGACTCCGCATGGGTGCTTACTTGTGGAAATACCTTGGAAAGGCTTGAACTGGATCGTGAAGCTGTCCTCCGGCACTGTCTCAGCGGAAGAGCATCATGTAGTGATGTCAGGATCACTTGAGGATCACAGCAGAGCGCCTAATCGACTACATACCTGTCACCATACTCTGCAACACGCCCCGTCGCCGCATTCCCGACGTTTGCAACAACATGGCGGCCCCGATTGTGACTTTGGAGCAGGCCACGAGTCCCACGACCATGCGAGCAAGCAGGAGCAGAAGGGACATCATTTCTGGCTTGAAACAGCCCAGGGTCATCTGTCGCTTGCGTAGGCTGGCGACGTTCGTCTGTCCGGTGCCGCATTGCGGGAGCACGTTCACGAGGAGCTTTAACTTGAAGGGGCATATACGGAGCCATAGTGGGGAGAAGCCATTTGTGTGTAAGTGGCCGGAATGCGGGAAGGGGTGAGTGCGGTTGCGTACACGACTTACATTCCTTTCTACGACTTTGAGGCGACACTGCAGCTGACACTTAAGAATTCCATTCTTTTCATGCAGGTTCGCACGGACATTCGACTGCAAGCGGCACGAGCAGCTACATACGATTTCTCGGCCGTTTGCGTGTAGGGAGCGGGCAGAGCGGGGCGGGCGGGTGCGGGAAGATGTTCGCAAGGATGGATGCGCTGAATCGGCATTGTGAGTTCTTTTCCTCCTTGTATCCCCTACTCCCCTCGCGTAGTCTACTCTGCTTGGAAGGAAGGAATGACGAGATGCTGATGTCTTTTCTTTTCTTTCGCAGTACGCTCTGAAGGCGGCGCAGAGTGCCAGCGCACGCTCGAGGCGAACGGGGGCTTGCCCGATTCCTCAGGTGACGGGCTCATGCCGGAGGGTGGGGGTAGCGGGTTTGTATAGCATGGGGGCGGCGAGCAGTTGAGGATGAGCGGGGGCGGGATGGGGGCGCCGAAGACCGGGGATCCGGGGGCGAATATGGGCTGGACTGCGTTGTGAGGACGCGTCCCTCTGCTGGGGCGGGCCCCATGTCCCTCCCGCCCGTCTGTGTCCCGTCGTCTCCCGTCTCGACCGCACTTCGTCTCCCTCCACCGCGTCATCCGTCGTCCGGCTCTTCACACCGCCTGCCCTTGATCGGAAGACGTGGGCGAATCTGAGTGATGTCGTGCTCTGACGACTCCGCTCCCCTTCCTCCTCGTCTCATCCCGCTGTCCGTTCCCCCTCGCCTCACACCGCTCTCCATTGATCGACACATCACTCTGCTCGCATCCTCTACTGCTATGTGATACATATCTCCCACCCGTATTCCCTCGGACTCGCTCGCTGCTACACTCAATCTCTATGTGTCCTTGTCTTGTCTTGTATCCGATACCCTCTTCTCTCTTCTACTCTACTCTGTTTCCCCCGCACATCTCCCCGGACATTATCCTCGTCGTTTTCCTTTTGCACCCGCACTTGCAGCTATACAGTACCAGACCTCGCTTCTTCCTTCGATGATGCGTTTCATGATTCTCAACGTTTTCTTCTTATGATTTATTTATTTTGGCCCTTTCTCTTCTTGATTATCTATTGTTGTACGACCCAACCCGACTCGACGTTCTCTCTCTTGGATATGGATATGGATACATGCATTTTGCGTTCCCTCTACCTCTTTCTACTCCCTCCACTTCTCCCCCTTGCTATCCTGCATCGTTATGCACCACCGCCCGACCATCTTTGCCTTTCTTCCCCTCCGGTCTCTTCGTTTGCTTGTGGCTGCATACGGATTCGGGTTTCAGAGTAGGGGAGAGGAGGACGCGGCGGTTTTTTGTTTGTTTTGTGGTACTTATTGTGTATAGTGGTCGGATGAATAGGTGTCTACAATAACCCCATTTTTGGTCGGCTCGGAAAGAAGGGAAATAAAACGAAAGGAAAAGGAGGAAGAAGAGCCCGATTTGGCAACTGGGATGACCAAATAAGGACGCAAATGGGGCTGTGTAGACGCCTTTTGTTCATCAACCACATGCACACCACTCGTTGAGCATAGTGCCGACTGTTCTATTCCAAAACGACCTGTCTGCCTCTCGTCCATGGCGTTGTGCCACTGGTCAGGCCGGGCGTCAACCGAGCCTGACCCGGGACAGGGCTCAGGACTTTGGGAGACTCACGATTCGTGCTGATTCGTGGCTTGAGCCTGGATCGAGATACATGCTTGAATATCGGCATTTCTGCGCTGAAGAGGAGCTAGAACCATTGAGAACTCGGTTTCTAGAATTCGAAATATCTCCCGGGACGGCTTCTAGTGAGTGATTCGTCAAGTAACACTATATAATGCCGAAATACCGCAGGCAGAGGAAGACAGTCAAGCCCGGGCCAGACCCAAGCAGTCAGGTCGGTCTCAGGGTTTTTTTGAGCCCGGGCCCGACCCGACCCGCACAACACTACGAGTCGTCCACTTGTTTCTTGTCTCTGCTTCTTGTCTGGCTTCGGAAATCGACGGGACGCTTGAGGTACTATTCCTGACACAATTTTGGCTACCCACATCGTCCACTGCAATCCGCTACTCCTGTGTCTATTGTCTCTGCTGCGCTTTTAGTCTAATTTCTGGAATGGAAGAGGCGCTTCGGGAATTCTGATACCAATCTCCCGTAATGCCGCCTGTTGTCACTGCGGTTCGTACTCAGCCTTACTGCCGTGTCTGTTTTCGACTAGGAATTCTTGACACTGCGCATCATGATCTAGAATGCCTTCAAATTTCTCGGCATTGGACTGCACCTCTATTTGATACTTATTTTCCCAGTTCCATTTGCCTATGCCAGTACGGAACAGGACCAGAATCTCACAGCTTACACAAAGGTGCGCATACGAGGGTATGGATAGTGGTGGACCTTCAGATTTGTTTTCAAATTGCTTCCCATGACCTCGATTCAAAGGCGCGAATGATACACTGCCTGGCGCTCTTACGGCTTCGAAGAGACGCTCGCATCGCCTCGAGAATTCCCATGTTAGCTCTATAAGAGCATCGGGCTGCACCCTCGCTTCAAGTCGATTTGGGTAGCATGGAAGTCGACCATCCGTCCACCGGCCCGTCACAGGTTGCGGTCGCACAAAGGTGCGCAAGGCCGTAAATGCTTGTGGGCCAAAAATAATTCGTTTTCCCGCAGTGCTTCCCCAGGCCAGATGTTCCACAATGCGGCTGGTTTTGGTGTGCATGGATCACAATTCATGAGTGTTCAGGGCAATGTGAACATACAACCAGTGGTCCCGCACCCCCCGGATGCCGGTACTGTCCTATCGGGACCGCAACAGATGGTGTGTTCGCCCTCCCCATGCCCCATTAATTGCCTCATCTCATCTTCAGATCGTCCCGAGTACCCCCTTCCCTCAGGCCACGGTTTTTTCGGAGAGCGGAAATTATTGCAGCCAGCTACTACGCCAGGGCCGAGGAACCCCGTTATACGTCCCCGGCCCTCAAGTCAATCTTCCTGCAGAGTACCACAGGAGGGGCGTTGCCATAGGCGACGTCGGTCGAGTGACTCCAGAAGGCATTTTTGACTTCTTCTTCAATATCTACCTCTCCGCAGACCACCCAATCAATGCAAATATCCCTCAGGATTTTGTTCCATTATCGCCGTATGATTCAATCGACGTCGTCCACGATGACTTTGGTCCCGGGAATTATGTCTGCAGCCCTTCTGTGGATGAGGTCAACCAAGAGCTTCCAGAGTAAGTCCGCCAGTACTGGTGCCGAAATAACTATTCAACTGCGCATAGGTTTCCGGGCGGGGAGTTTGTTTTTAATTGCGATGGTCCGAACGGAGCTGTTCTGGCTTTGCCGCATGGCTCACACCTGGAGAAGCTCGAAAATCTGGAAAGCATGCGACGATACGCGGCCCAACATGTCGAAAGCTGGTATAAATATGTTAATGAAACCAGGGGACGTGGACTCGCGAACGGCAGCCTCTACCTAGTCACGGGATGGGAAAAGGCTAATTCGTGGGGCATGGCATCTTACCATAATGTTGCCCTCCAGAACGACTTTCCGCTCCTGTTCAGACCGACAGCAGATGCAGCTAATCGCCACAGGTACCGCTGGCAAGGCCCGCATTGTCGGCGCAAGCATGCCGACCCTCCACCGGTCGATGAAACTCCTCTAAATCAGACGATCTTCATCCACGCATTTGCGATTTCTGTCTGCGAAAACATCTGGGGAAAGCTTTTTGGGGTCGAAGTTTGCCAGCCCGCGGATTCGTCGACTTTCCAGAAAAACTCAGGTCGTGGTTTCGTACCATATGGGTCCCGGGGATCTTCATTCGGGTGGTCTTTCTTCTTCGGAAGCAGCTACAGTGGGGGGAAGCAATACGCCGGGCAAGCCCCTGCCCCTGGTAATGGCATGGTATCCGATGCCTCTCCCATTCCCAAGGTACGCGCAGACGATAACAACTACGATCGGCACCGTACTAATCCTTTTCTTTCAAGACCATTCACCCATCAGAAATAATACACGAGCGCATTCTCCGCGAGGTCGGTTACTGCAGCTTATTCCTGTCCGCGCGCCCTCCGTGCTAAATCACCCACAAGGCTCCCCAGGCCACAGTTGTCATAACTCACGACGATGACTGGCGCGATGTCTTCAGAGACGTATGTTCACTGTCCTTCCGTTTCATCTTCTCAACGTAACAAGGACGGCACGAAAACGACGGAGAAAACTTTCTGGGACTTACAGCAAGCAATATTTTATCGCTTCGAAATAGTGGAAGAGGACGGTCAGTTTTTACACCTTGATGCACCCCCCAAAAATTGAGTATAGGCAGGTATTGCGTTCTTGATGCCTACATTACATACGACTGTGACAAGGAATGCTGCGACAATGGCTGCAAAGGAAGACCGTGAAGATCGCATTGCTATAGATGACACTCCCCTCGATTATTCTGCCCCCCAGGGCCTGCCGGCCATGTCTTCCGGAATGTCGTTAATCGACACACAGCTTTCCCCACGCGATGCCCCTCTCGCAAACAACCAGCCCCTCTCAGCAGCTTCTGTAGATATTTCCGCGGATTCAGTGGCCCAGTGGTCTCCAACCCGGGCCGCTAAACCCCGCAAATCGCGCCGCGAAAAGTCTCGCGTCAAACTCGCGCTTGATCAGCCCCCCACGACTCAGGGCAAGCTCCGAGCGCGAGTTTACGTCGCATGCATTCAGTGGTGGGTGCTGCAAAGAAGTCGCTTTTTTTTTTCTCTCACAATTTTATTCCAGTCGAACGCGCAAAATTCGATGTGATGGAGCCAAGCCTGTTTGTCACAACTGTGACAAATGTGCCGCTGGCAGTTGCAGCTCCGAATGCAATTACGACGCATTGCCCAAGCGTCGTGGACCCGGCAAGACGCCAGGGGCACGTCGACGTGTCCCTCGAAACTTCGATGCAGGCAGCACTCGGAGCCGGCGTCGAATGTCTTCCTCGGATGGTCGGGACTACGTTCCGAACAGTGGTCATCAGCCGCCTTTCCTTCCGTCTCCGTCTTCCAGCGAAAAATCCCCCGAAGAATATGTCATGTCTCCGTACGAGACCCGCATTCACGACCCCCCTTTCATGGTGTGCGCCTGCCATGGTCTATCGCCTTGCCCGTCATCTCTGGGTACCGGTGTTCTCGATCCCGCGATCCCTCAAGTGGGTAATATCCTCCTCCCAACCCTGACACAGTAGCTAAGATTAAACCAGATCTCAGTTCCTTTCGACGACCCCAAGTCTTTCAATCTCCTGTTGGCCTCGCCCCTTGAAGCGCCGGTTTCCCGTGCCTTTATATCCGAGTACGAAGAAAGCGAAGATGAACACCGAAGACAAAATAATTCAACGATCATGACGATTGTCGGCCAGCCAACACTCGATTTTTTCCGCAAAACGTGGTGGGATAGCCTGCTATCTCTCTACGTATCCCCAACCTCCAACCGCCTCGAATCTCTTTCCTCTTCTCAATGGAATGACGCAGCACAAGGCATATCCTCCGATCTGCGGTTCCTCTTCCATGCCTCCAGTTATTGGTTTTCCTTTCTTCATATCCCCACCTTCTTTAACAACTTTTATGACCCCTCCAAGAGAGAGCTCGTCCAGCCTAGCCTTATTTTAGCAGCTCTGGCCCTGAGCACTTTCTGGCAAAGTTCCGAGATCGGCAAGGGACAAAGTGGACGACAGCGAGCGCTCAAGTACCGAGAAGAGGTTGGTTTGCCAGTCTCCCATTGGATTTCGATAACACTGAGCTGATTTGCGATGTTTTCAGGCGCAGAGCGCTTTGGAATCAAGTATCAACGTCGGATGGGTAGATGAAACCCTGGCCCAGGCAGCATGGGTAAGCCGTTCTCGAACGTCTCGGGCTTCGTGATTAACTCGAGCCTTGCAGCTTCTGGCCATGTTTGAGATCTGCGCCAACCCTAATCACTCGAGTGAGCGGTCGTCATCTGCCATGGTCACACTCGACTCGATTATCCGTTTCCTGGACTTGACCTTGGTCGATCTCAACGAGCCCTCTACCTCGACCTTCTCGCCTGGCAAAGTCCCGGCTGTGGCCGACGTACCGCACATGGGATATGGCCCGCAACACCACAATTACCCTTATTCATCGACGTTGCCGGTCTCCGCCGATCGCGGGTGTTCCTGTGGCTCACTGACGTTGAAGGAGCAATGGCCCGAGGCCCTCGAGTATACACCTCTCTGGGCCCAGACTCCTGCGTGGGATCCGTCTTGGTCCGAGGCTGAGATCCGAAAAGAGTCTATCCGCAGACTGTGCTGGAGTTCCATTGTCCTTGCGGCGGGGTACAGTTCCTACACCACCGCCTCCGGAATCCATACCGTTAATCTGTTCATCGCCGACCCTTCCAACGTACGTTGCGACATAACTATTTGCCCTTACTTTCTCCTCACTTCCGCTCTGATAGTACGCACTTCTATTCTCTGGCGAGGCGATGGTGCACTCATCGTCTATGATCCACGCGCCATCGCCCAAAGACACGATTTGGGCCTTGTATGACCGCGCCATTCTTCTCTGGCACGCTTGTATCAAGATGCGGAACGACAAATCGGCCCCTGTACTTGATAAAGGTCAGTTTGCGATCAAGGCTTGGCTCGAGGCCGATGCTATTGAGGAGGCCCTGAATTGGCATACGTGCGGGATCGAGAGGGCGTTCATTTTCCTCGGCCGGGAGTACATCTTCAAGTGAGTCACTGTCATCCCAAGTTCTAATTATACACTGACTCTCCTCAGCACCCGTATGTGCATCACGTACGAGTTTCAACGCTTCGTGCCTTTGGTTTCGGCGTAGGTCTCTCACCTAGCTCTCACTTCTCCGCGCTGACCTGCTGTTAGGAATGTCAATGGACTGTTCCACCGGCACAAGGCCGAGGAGTGGTGTATGTTTTTTCCCTACCTTCGTTTCGAGTGCTGATGACGAGAACAGTGAGCCACCAAACCACTGTAGCAATACACTTCATGAGTGGCCTACATACCGTCACCGGCAATTCCAGCAACAACTTGTCTCGGCGACCCTTCTTCGTATTCTGGTTCATGGGCCAAGTGTCCAGGTGCGTAACCCAGATTTCTGTTGTGGATATTTCGCTGAAGCAAGGTTGCAGGGGCCTTACTTTGTGGCAGTGCGACAATTCAATGACCATTGCACTTGACGTGTGCAAAACTCTTCTGGCGCCTATCGACTATCTAACTGCGTTGTGGCCTTGTGCAGGTAGCTAACGTTTGACGTTGAGGCACTTTTGGTATACTCATTTCGTCTCCCAGAGCAACGCTATCGGTATGATTCTCTGCGAGAAGACCTCAACGCAACTTGCAAGCTCGCGGGAATATCTCTACCTCCTCCACTAAATTTGACCTTGCCCTCGAGCGAACTCGCCGGAATATCTCCGTCTCCTCCACTAAATTTGACCTTACCCTCGAGCAAACTGGCCGGAATATCTCCACCTCCTCCACTGAATTTGACCTTGCCCTCTGGCAAAGCCGCCGGAATATCTCCACCTCCTCCACTGAATTTGACCTTGCCCTCTGGCAAAGCCGCCGGAATATCTCCACCTCCTCCACTAAATTTGACCTTGGCCCTCCTCCACTGAATTTGACCTTGGCCTCGACCATCCATTCTGTGGGCCTGTACACCAATTCGTGTATTTTTCCCGAGCTTCCCGGATATTGTTATTGTTTAGCGTTAGAGTATATCCAAAAACTTCATTGCACTACATGATTTTGTTCGGTTTCGGAACAAAACACCCAGATTGAGCTGTCTTGGACCAGCGCGAATGAGTGAGGAAAGGGATTCCCAATTTACGTCACCGCTCTTTGACTATTAAGTCTCTCCTTGGTCGATGATTGCCTCTATTTCGAGGCTTTAAGCGAGGAATTCAATATTCAACCTACACGTGTTCTGGTAATTTTAATTTTCAGAACGGCCTCAGAGAACGAGGAGAATGTCCAGAAAGCTCTCGAATACCATCTGAAAATTAATGACATTGACCAAGACTTTTGTTCCCCAAAATGATAGTTTCACGACTATGGAGACTACAAGTTGAATGTGCGTCACGAGGCTAGGGTGCTTTGGTATACTCGGGAGGCTCTTCCGCTCCTGTCGAGCTTTCCGTCCGAATCCGCTGCTCGATCGCATGCATCTGTTCTCTCAACTTCTGCATTTCGTTCAACAGATCTATGTTGGAGGTGTTGGCCGGAATGGGAGGCGGATCGGCCAGTTCCTGTCGTTCCCGGGTTTCTTGCTGTACGACACCCATTCTCTCCGCCGTGCGGCGGCGCGCTTGTTTCTCCTCCGCCAGAGTTCTGCGGGAAACGTGGCTCGGAACTGGGCTCGGCAGTGACGATAGTTTGTTCTTACCCAGGGTGGGGGCTGGATGATGTGCTGCAGAAAAGGGTTGAGGAGAGGCCTCTTTCTCCACGTCATCGAGTCCGCCCGCGAATATTCTTGCGGGGCTCCAGCGGGCACGACGGGCTCGAAGGAAAAGCTAAACCCCACCAAGGACGACGAATACACCCCTAATGATCCCACCTGCAATCGGCCCCGCAAGATTTTTCTTCTTCGCCGAGACGATAGGGATATATGGTGTGGGTGACGCAGACGAAGAGGAAGAGGACGATTGACTGGATGAAGTCGGTGTTACGACACCGGGAGTGCTGGCGCCAGTCGAAAGCCCGCTGTTCGAACGCCCAGGGGTGGCGGCCAAAGTGCTCGCGGGCAAGGTTGAGCTTCCAGATTGACTATCGACGGAACTTCCGGGTGGCCCGCTGGTGTCAACGATTGGACCAAAGCTGCTCGCGGGATCAGTGATGACAAGAGTGTCAGTGGCAGCCCTTTTAATAGCGGGATTCGAGCCTGGTTACCGACTAAATCGAGCGAACATGCGTAATAAGCTGCAGAACGTTACGCACCTTTGCCGATAACGTTGAAGGGGCCGTCGTTGTGGCTTTGTTCGGCCTTGGCTATTGAAATGGGCTCGGTCCTGCCGGAGAAGACACTGATGATTAGCACGTACCGAGAGGTTGGTTGGTTGACTGCCTATGCGGTTGGCTGTGCCAAGTCGGGGACTCTCGCTACGCCAGACCAAGGTGACTGGGATCCGTCTGGAAGTGACTATCTCAGTGGAAAATTGGAAGAGCGACGCGACAAATCCACATACGCGCTCCAGGCTGGCTGTGGAGGACATTTAAGCCGAGAAAGCGGGGCATTCCAAGAGAAAGCAGGGCATTCCAAGGTACTTACGGTATTCTAGTGAGCTGGGCGGCGGCACCACTGACAAGGACGGCGAGGAGGAGGACCAACTTCATCTACCGTATGGGTGTCAGCCTTGTGAGGAGGTGGGCGCTTTGAGCAAGGTTGTGTCGACAGTGTCGTCCTGTGTCGTCGCGGTGTCGTCTGGGTCCCATCATAATTCATCAGGGCCAAGTTTCGCGAATCAGCGCAAATTGCGGCAAGTTTTAATTTGCGGAACAAGCAAGGCTGCAGTTTGCCATTTTGACATCGCGGTAGGCCATGCGTATCCTGGTTCAATCTTGGTCTCAAAGAGCGACTGGATAGTCTGTAGACGATAAGTACTCTGCTACCAGAACCTCAGCTGTTTTAGCATCTTGGATACTGGGGCCTCGCTCAAGATAAGCGAGAACACGCTTGACGTGTGGGGCACTCTCGGCTCGGTGGACAACAGCGCCCACGAAGCGCCGACGATGCGAACGCAGTCTAAGGGTGTAGTTGCGCGAGCGGTCGGATCGGAATTCCAGTAAGAATCCATACGAAGAGCCAGGCCCAGTGGGTGGGCCCGTGTGGTGATTCCAGAATCGTGAAAGATCGACGCGTTTGGACAGACCCCAGAAATTCGTCTGCACTCCCAGTCGAACTTCCATATCTAGTATGGCAGCCGTCCAAAGCTTACGGCTCTGCAGCGGACACTCGTTGACCTATGAAAGTCGCAAGAACAAGATAGTGGTGGCAAATTGAAGGCGATTGATATTGATGACGATCAGCAAGTCGATCAGCCATATACAAGCGAAGGCGGGCGGAGTCCTTTTAAATTTTTGCCACTGGGGCTACACTGTGAATACAAAAGTACACCAAACTACAAAGATTTCGATAGCGAGAAAACATTTTTTATCCCAAACCTCCAACCAACCTGGCTCCTCCGAGTCAAGCCATCTCTCATCCTTCATTCGGCCCGCCATTCGTCCGCGGCACCTTCGCTGGGCCCCCAGCTGCATCTGCGCCAGGCGAGCGCATCCTTTTATTCCGACCCCGGCTTCCCCATCCGCCCCGGCGCGCGGGGAACGGCTGCGGGAAGTACACGTCGATGGACGGCTTGCGCATGCTCCGGTGCGGTCCCGCTCCGCCGACATTAACGGACCCAGGCGTATCGAGCGCAATGGAGCCTGGAGTGCCCGTCACGGTGCTCGGAGTGCCCAACGACCCGAGGGGCTTTTTCTTGTACTGCAAGGAAGAGAGTAATTAGACAGGATTGAATGAGGGCAGCAAGGAAAGACCGACAGTCTCGAGCTCGGGTTTCCCGCGCCATTTCTCGATTGCCTCGCAGAAGCGCACTGCGGCGCGCTCGACGGGTTCGGCGGGGTATTGCCACGCAAGATCCTCCATGTGCGTGGAGAGGTCCGGTGTCGATTGCGGGATATCGTAGAACTGCATAAACAATTTCGATGAGCCATTGCCACCTCAAAAGAGAGTAGCTCACCCTCCGCAACCGCGTCTCCATCTCCATCTCAAACTCCTCCTCCGGGAGACCCTTCCGTGCGGCATTCCCGTCTCGTAGTGCCGCCGGGAAGAGCATTCGCGCCGCGTCGAGCAGACTCGGCAGCTCGTCGGGATCGAACTGCGCAAACTCGTCCTTCTCCCCATCGTCCTTCGGTGGCTCCGCAGTGCCGAGCCCCAACCCGACTTTGAGGAGTGTGTCGACTGCGTCGGGGCCGCGCCAGCCCGCAGTGAGGTAGCCTTCGAGAACCGCGCGCGTCAACAGCCCTGCGAGAAGGAGATACCACTCTCGCGACGGACGCAGCGCCGACTCGTACATCGGCGTCTGGTTCTCGTACGGGCTGGTGTTCGGGTGCGGGTTCTGCCCCGGTGTGGTGGGTGACACCGCCGGTGGCGGGAGGGGCTCCATCTCCGGTGCCCGTGCTGCTGCGTCCCAGCCGCCCTCGCGCTCGATAGACATGGGCGACGTCTCTTCCGACCCTATGTCCTCGTCCTTGTCCTCCACAGGCGACGCGGGCTCCTCCTCCTCCCCGCGCGCCTCGCGCCCCATCTCCGCCGCGACCATCGCGCTCAGCCGGACAAACCGCGCAATCAGCTCCGGCAGCTTCGTGTGTCCCTCGCCATTCACCCCATTCCCACCCCCATTCCCGTTCCCACCCACAGCCCCCTCTGCGCCGCGGTCCCTCCGCCGCAGCACCGTCCCGCCCTTCGCCGGCCTCGCCAGCCCGCTCCCGATCCCGCTCCCGTCCTGCCACCCCGTGATCCCGCCGCCCTCGGGGCTCACCCCGCCCGGCAGCGCCTTCCAGTACTGCTGCCCCCCGCGGTACTCCCCGCCCCCGCCCCCGAACGACGCCGTGCGCCCGCGCGCGCCGCTCCCGCGCACGGTCGCCTTGGCCTCGACGCAGATCTCGCAGCCCGTGTGCAGGTGCCGGGGGCAGCGGAATGCGGGAGGTGCGTTTGCGGTGCTTGGGTCCGCGCCGGCGTTGTACAGCGCGCGTATGCGCGTGCTGGGGGTGGGTGGGGAGCGGGGTTGGACCTGATAAGATCGCATTTGAATTAAAGAACGTCGGGTGAGAAGGAGTGAGACCCACGGGATACATCGGCCCCGGGCCCGGGCGCATGCTCGAGCTGGGGCGCGTCCATGGCTGCACGTTCGGCTTGTCGGGGCATGCCGCAGATACGGTAGCGAGTGTCGCGAGAGCAGGCGGTAGCGGAGGTACGGGCGCCCCCGTGCTGGGAGTCCTGGGAGTCGCAGGTGCGGACATCGGTGACGCAGTACTCGGGCTCGCCTGTGGCCGGTCGCGGTGCGGCGGAACGGGCGCCTGGCGCGCAAACAAGTCGTTGATCATCGTTCCCAGCGCGAGCCGCAGCCGCACGCCGTTGGGCAGCACATGTGGGCCGGACGTGCGGCCTCCCGTCGGGAGGATGCGCGGCGAGGTGGGCGGGGTGAGCAGCTCCTCGTCGATAGGACGGTGCTCGGGCGGGGGCTGGTTGAGCATGCTCGTGATGACCTTCTCGAGGCCCTCCGCGCGGAGGCGCAGGGAACGCGCGAGGACGAGGTCCTGCGAACGTAAGCGCTCGTCCTCATCGTCGTTGTGTGGCCGCCCCGGGTCGCCTGCGCGTGCCTTGAGCGTGACCGCGTCCTCTCCGTCACTGCCAACGTCATCCTCCTCTTCGTAGTTTTCTGGACGCTGTCGGTGCAGATACTGCGGTGTACCGGGGCCTCCTGTGCGGTCTGTCATGCCTAGCTCGGCGCGCGCCTGGGCGAAGCGCGTGCGTCCTGGAAGACATGGTCAACACTTGTATGTAGCGCTGAAATATGAGGCTCACCGTGCACCCAAAGCATATGATCGATAATCAGAGTACGCGTGCTCTTCTCTCGCGGCGGGATAGAGTGCAGGTGGTGCGCATGTTTATGCGCTGGTGCGCGAAACACATTCGCACTGGCGGACGAGCTTGAGCTGCTCGCATTCGCGCCAGAGGCAGGGGGGGCGAGGTTGGCAGACGAGGCGGCAAGATTCGTCGCTGTTGAATAGATATTGGACACTGTCTGGGCTATACTGGCTCGTGTGGGAGATGGTACACCGTTCGAGTTCGGGGGTTGGCCATTCGAGACCGGGACCAGAAGATACGGGTTGGGACTAGTAGCAGCCATGGACGCGGTCCAAACCGCAGTTCAAGCCTTTTTAACGTCCGAGCTACTTGTTCTGTGCCAGCTAAGCAGATAACCAGCAGCAAAAGTCTGAATAACTGTTGCTGGCGCAGTAACCGTGATCGCCTTCGCCAGCTCTAAGAGCCGTGACCAGAGAGTTATACACGCAGAGTTACAGAACTTGGAGTGCCCGCTGGAACTGAGGCCTGAGGAGGAGGTAGTACTCAGGTACTTATAACCGCAGAAGCAGCGAATTGACAGAGCCGAAGCTGACTAAGCGGCGCCTGTGTTTGCCGCCGGCGACCGCCACGCTTTCTCTTTTTTTACACCAACTGCCAAGACGCCGGACGTTCCATTGTAGCCCTCGGTGTTCTCCCCATGCACTATCTATCAAATCTGAGGTGTTTCTGGTCCGGTCAACAGCGTGAACTCAGAGGCCTTTCCACCAAATATTGTCCGCTTTTCTAAATCGCGACTTCTGAATCCTTGTTCGAACCTATTCTTCGTCAAGTTCAAATCCACCTATAGCCTCGTCCATACATTGGCTTTTGTGGCCGGATTTCTGGGATGCGCAGGCCGATCCGAGAGTTGTCGCAAGTCAACGATGGGGACACATTTGATTTTCGGTGAGCCATCGGTGAGCTGGGATGTCGAACGTGGCATTTGAGCGGCGCCCGCTGGGGAAATAATGTTTTGGATTTCCAGAGCAATTTTACCAAATTTCGACTCTGGTCCGATATTGACTTTTTGAGGCCCGAAATAGGTATCGACATTTTTCCGGACAATCCTCTGGTGGAGCTTCACGACTCAAAAATCTCATTCATCAATCTTACCACCTCGACGTAACCCGAAAGGTCCGTCCGCTGTGATGTCCACGAAAGAGCCTGTGCCAGTGCCCACTGACATGTCGCTAACCTGACTGTTTTGTATACCATGCTCCAGACGTCTCTTCCCAACCCGGATACGTCGTATTGAAACGCCGTGGTTATTGCGATCGATCGCGTTGAACATCTTTTGCCTCGAGTCGGGTTCCTGAGCACGCGACGTTAAACCGGTCAGCGATCGTGTGGAGAATATACCCCTCTCTTTGACCGAAACCTCTGGCGCCAGGGCGACCGCTGCATCAAATGGTCTTCAACTGTGGCTCCTGGACCCTCTAGACTCCATCTCCATCCCCTCTACTATCCCCTCCAGCCAGCGAGTAATATTGCATCCCAAATATGGCGCTCGCAAAACCTCGGCCTACCTCCCGGATTCTAGGTCGGTTACTCAAACCTTCTCTCTTTGGAGTAATGTTCACCCGGCGGACATAGGAGGCCTAAATCTTAGCAACAATCTTTGAACAGGTCCTCATACATGTGTTACACCCCTCCAACAAGTTTTGCCCTCAATTAATTCATAACGGCCGATTGATCGTGATTCAAATAAATATCCTCAGTTTGCCGTAGGGTCCATTGAAGCATCTTCCCTTCTGTCCGCAATTGTAGCTTTCATTGCACCTTGTCATGTCTCTTCCCACTACTGTTCCCAGTTTGGACACTGTCACAGGGTGCGTGCGCGTCCACGTACTTTCCGATTGTTGCTGATGAACGCGACTCATCCAGCGCATTGCTTGTTGGCACTTGGGTCAATTCGGTGAGATTTTAGCTGCGGGCTGGGGATGCAACTGAAACGACATGAATACCACTAGCTTTTATACACCGTCGAGATTATCCAGGTTCGTGCACTCTTTGCATGACGAAGAGACAGCGTTGAACTCTTTCTCCAGGTCGCGCGCTACTATCGCAACTTCAAAAGTGATGGTTGGATGTTGAAGGTCTGTCCATGCATATATTCTCCGCTTGCTATATTTAACCTTGGCGGCAGCTTTTTGTGGGGATCACTTGCGCCGTCGATGCCTTGGGCATGATCGGAAACTACGCATGTGTATATCTCGTTCGTATTTACTTTCATCTATTTTGACTCTGATCAACGTCTAACTCGCGTTTCTTCATGCAGTACACGGTGACACATGGATGTGGGTTCCTTCTCCCCGACTGGAGTGTTCTGTTGATGTGTTTCTTTGGCCGCAGTCGATCCATCGTATCTGACGAACCAATATTGGGTGAGTGCATATCATCGGCACCGTATCTACTGAACCGAATTTATCATTGCCATGTAGCCCGTCCCACTCTTTGCCTTTACAACCGGAATCACCGCCGCGTTAGTGCAGCTGTTCTTGGTCGTCAGATACTGGAGGTTGTGAGTTGCACGCGTTCTAACACCACGACTCTTATGCTCAACCATCCGTGTAGAACCAAGAATGTACTCGTCGTCCTGATTCTATCGTTTTTCGTCATCGCCTCTGTACGGTTCCATCCTCTGATTATCACTGTTACTCATCTCTGACTTTCACTTCCACCAGCTCGGCGGGGCGTTTTCAGCCGGCGTGACGCTGATCCTCTTCCCTGCGTTCACGGAGCGTGCTAAAATCAAAGTTCCTGGCCTGTGCGTCATTCATATATTTTCATTTTCATGTTTCGTGGTTTAATTGATCCATTGCACTAGTATCTTTCTTGTTTCTGAGGCCGTATCTGACCTGTCAATCTCAGGCGCGCTTATCTGGCAGTTCCGCAAGGCCAAAACGGCGTTCCAGGACACAAGGAGGTGTGTTCCTACTTGCGCCTTGCGTGAGATACTTCTGACGAATGACCCGATCATAGTATCCTCGATCGACTAGTGACACAGACCATGCAAACTGGGGCAGCGGGCGCGACTATCGCAGCTGCCGCGGCTGTCGCGTGGGTTTCCATTAGTATTCTCCGGTTCGGAAAGTCACACCCAGTTTGTTGCCGTGCAGGTACCTGTTGAACAACGAGAGCAACGGTATGTGAACTTCCTGTTCAGTACCTCTTTGTGATTTAGTTGGATTTGTGCAGTTCCTGTAGGAATCGCATATTGCCTCGGCCGTGTATATATCCTCACTATGGTGCGTCGGTCCCGAGCGCACATACCTTCTTCACGACTCATCTTCGCAGCTTGCGAATCTGAACATCCGCCAATCGGGCAGGACTGGGGCCAGCCGGGCTACAACGTCTTCCAGCATGAACAATCAGGTGCGCTCGGGGCACCCTGGGGTACGGACCGAGGGCGAAGATTACGGCGGGATTCGTGAGTGACCGCTGTATTGAATAAACGCCTGAGCTCACCTCGCATTGCCGTCGCGCATGTAGAAATTCACCGTACGGCTGTGGTACGCGCTTCCTGTTTATTTCGCTCTCGGTACTGATTTCCCGCATTGCCGCAGGTCCACATCGACGGCAGGCCCGATATGCCATTCAAATCCCTCGTACGAAATCTTTGGCTTCATTGCTCTCTCACCCTCTGAAATCCTATCTCTTCAGCCCGAGTCTGACAAGTGCCATGGGGAAGAGAGTCCCACTGGCGACATCGAGATGACGGCGAACGATTCTGAGTCATACTCTTCCAAGAAGAAACGAGCTCTGTTTAGTACTGATTCTCTGTGATTGGGACGGCCGTTGTACATCTTATTTCAAGTTCGTATTTTGTCTACGTTTATTCTACTTGAGGGCGCCGGCTGTGCTGGCACAGATGCTTGCGCAGATTCTTTCCCCAGCTTGTGTCTTTCTAAGGATTTTTTGGACATGTTAGGTCTTGGGTCGAGAAGGTTTCTCAAGATCTGCACTTCCACTTCGAACCACGATCCTACTACGACTCTCATGCGAACCTTTTCAGTTGTCCAACTGAAAGATTGAGCTTGAATATTGCTGTAATATCCTCTTCAGATTTTGTCACGATTTGTTGAACTCTCAGGCGGACTCAGCGGTAGTAGTAACCAGAATTCAACACGGAATCCAACTAGGAAAAACCCCTATCGTTGAGGCAGTGCACCGGACCGGGTGTTCCGACCACTCACCACTCTCTCACCCGCCTGCTCCCCTCTCATTTGAGATGTCCACGTCGCAGTAAGTCTACTTTTCGCCCGTCCTGATCGTTCTCAATCAATTTAGCTCTTGTGATTCGCTCTGTTCTTTGCATTATTATGCGTCCGAGACAACGACTGGGCTTCTTGTCAGCCCATTTCCGGATTTGCTTTCCACTAGCGTCAGTCCTTCGGACTCGCAGATTCAGGAGATCTGCAGCGAAATCGAGCGGGCGGAAAGCACTATTTCCGACACGGACACTCATCTCGCACGTCTCCAAGGTGCGATGGATAAGCTGCTGCGACATCGTGCAGAACTGGTGGACTTCGTCAAATCACACAGGGCCGTGATTTCTCCCCTGCGTCGCCTTCCCAGCGAAATCCTGTTGGAAATTTTCGAACACTGTCGCCTCGACCACCTTACCTTCCTCACGGCTGGCCCACACCGCAATATGTTGTGGATCATCAGCCAAGTATGCAGCCGATGGCGTACGGTTGCTCTAAATTCACCCATGCTCTGGCGTCGCTTTGTCCTGAGAGACTGGTTATCGAATATCCATCATCACGATCTCATGCGACTATCTGCAATGCAACTGGCGCGCGCGCGCTGCGTACCGCTTTCCCTCGATCTTACATTTGACGACCCGGTGGTTGATACTCTGGCACTTTTCCTCGCAGTTTCCGCGCAGTGGGAAGATGTTGAGCTGGTTCTCTGTCCCCGGGGATTCCGCTACTTCTTCAACCACAGCGGAACATTCTTGGCCTTGAAGAGGCTCACAATGAGCAGCTGGAATCCGCTCCCAGATACACATGATGTGGACTGGCGCGAGTCATTTACGACTCTGGAGCACCTCACGCTGAAACTATTCAACGAACCATTCCCTCGACGTTTGTTACTCCCCTGGGCACAGCTCCGTACATGTGCCTTGAAAAATGTAGACTCCTTCGAGGTTTTGTGGATTGCTTCGCAGCTCTCACCGGGCACTGCAGTTTCGACTTTCGAGGGAAAGGATATTGCCAACGGCCGGTCTACGTCACAAACAAGATCCCTGATCAGCTCCCTCACCCTTACCAAATGCGGCGAGGTTTTCGTCAGCAAGTTGCTCAACTCACTGGTCGCCCCTGCCATAGAAACACTCGTTCTCAAAGGCATCATCACCCGCGATGCGCTCACCCGGGATATCATTCATTTCCTGCGCCAGTCCGCATGCACTCTCAAGTGCCTCCGCATCGACACTCCCATATCCGAGGAGCATTTGGTTCCCTTTCTCGAGTCGCCACATACTCACAGCATTATCCACCTCGACCTTTCCGGCACCCCGACCTCCACTCGAGGGATTGCCTCCCTGGCGGCGCACAGCCAGCTTCGCACTTTGGTGTTACAAGGAGGTTCGGAAGATCACGAGCCACTGTTAACGGCTCTTGCGCACCATCGGCCTGTCGTTCAGTCCGGCTTTTCAGAGCCCTTTCCCCACAAAAGCAGGATACACTGTTGTCTGCAGGGGATGTCGAACTGATACGCGCACTGTGGCCCCAATTTCAATGTCGGACACCCCATGAAGTCCTGAAGTTATGCAGAATCGTCAACTGGTTTAGTGACGATGTCGCGTGTATGATATTCCTATTATATGTTACATTTGTTGGAATTACTGGAGATTAGAGAACTCGGAATACTGAAGGCTCGCCATTTACAAGGGTACGCCGAAGGGACCCGCTCGTCGGAGTTTCCTGTTGCATTCAGCGTGGAGGAAGAGTAACCCCGCCCGGAAAACGTTCTCGTCTTGTGTCTCAGATCCGTGCACAGTCAACTCCGGTGCACTGGGCAACGTTCGCCATGCGATGGACCAACAAACCTAGAAGCACTGCTGTCAGCAACGCCAAGTCAAACGTGGAGACGAATCGCATACACCGAGGATGGGATCAAGATACTGGTAGTCCGTTTCCGAGAATCTCTGGGTCATGGTTGTGATCTCTGTGACGACTTCGCGGTGCTTGCGACGCGATTCGGGCTGGGACGGCGCGAATAACCCATATAGTTCTGCCAGGGCCGCCATGGACATTATGAGGCAGGTCTTCAGTGTCGGTTGGGCGCCCTCGAGTGCGGGGATGCAGGATACGTCCATCAATGCCGTGTTGAGGAAGCCGACATGAGACTGGATCTCTTCAATCAAACTCCAATAGCGTTTGGACCACGCCGTCGGGCCAGGTTTCCCTGGTGAATAGGTAAATTAGGGTGAATGGGGAAGCTACGGACATACCGAAATCCCATTGGTTCCATGCTCCGACTAGCTGCTTGCTATCGCTCAAAAATAGAATGCTTTTCGCTCGCATCAAGTTTATTTCAGTGTCGGCCCAATGTATATTCTGAGGCGAATCAGACGATAAACCGCTCTAAAAACAAACAGAACTTACCGATAGTCGCCGGAATGTTTCTACCAGTCCATAATCAACGACGGACGGAAGGTTTAGGACCAGAGCGTGCTGGATGTCGAGGTAGATCATTTGAGAAAACGCTGCCCTTGCTTCGTCGGCGACGCTTCGCGGAGAAAGGTACGAGGGATCGAATTGGGGACACCGAACGTCGGTGTCCTCCAGTCCAAACGCAGCCGCGTGGCGAATAGCCGTATCATTGGCCATGGCCAGAAACTCTTGGCAGCTGCGTATATCCTCCTTCTGCGCGAAGTAAAAAGAGAGCAACGTGTACGCCTGCAGACACAGCAAGGGGTTTGTTCCCAAGGCGGATGCACTGTTCAGCTCGTTGCGAATGAAGCAGGCAAGCTCGGCCTCGGCCACCGTCTGGGTGTTGAAAGGAACCCGCGCTTTGGTATGCGAGTGGTGCCGCACCAGGTGGCCCAGCAACTCGCACACACTGACGAGAATGGGGTCCACAGTGGAGCCTGAGGGATCTCCGGTGAACAACGCCTCCCACTTTGCGGTTGCGACACTGAGCCCGTATTGCCAACGATGTTCCAATAGGAGGCGCCGCCTGCCAATCATCAGATATTGTCGCCAGCGGATGAAATGAGACCGACATTGAAAAACGCTCAGTGCGGCAGTCCTCAGGATTAACTTGAGGAGCGGAAGGTGGAAAGGATATAGAGTCGAGGCTAGGCAAGACGATTAAACCGTCAAGGGGATCCCTCGACCACGAAGGATATGACGTGTGGTATGTTGAATTGGATTCAGGCCAGGAGAGAAATGAATCGGACTGAGCGGGAATGTCCAGGTATTCGCTTTGTAATTTCAACGGTCCAGGTGTTCGATATGTTGGGGAGTTCGGGGTAGGAGGGCGAGAGGACGAAGCGGAGCTCGCCGAGTCGGACGAAGATGCGTCTTCGCGTGTGGTGCGTTTGGGTGGTTTAGGTTTATTTCGGCTCTTCTCCCGATATTGGCATTCATCTGGTCGCAAGGTTTTCGTGCATGTAATACAGGGTAAAGTCCCGTCGCAACGCTATTTCTTGGGTCAGAAAAGACAGACATTGAGATTATTCATCACTCACCCGCTTTCTCTGTCTAAACACGCCGATTAATCCGTCAAATTCCAAGTGTCAGAGGTTAGATATCCGCACCGACAAGTAATCTGGGAAGCTGCACGTCAAAATAAAGAACAGACAGAAATGAGTGGACGCACACATGCCCCTCCTTTCGGTAATTCCGAACGAAGTTGTCCAACCGTCTTCGGTACATATGTGCAGATCACCGGTGTTCTCGTTCTTGAGCAGGGCGCACACGGATTGCCACCATCACAGCGCTAAAGAGTGAGGTCAAGATCGCGCACTTGTGATCAGACATAGATTACGCACGAGTTTCCGTCGGCGGCACAGTGCGCAGGTGGGAGTCTTGAATTTTGCAGGCTTCGCAGAAGACATCGTTGTGGGGTGACCGGGAGCGAGTCGGGGCCTCGTTTTAACTATAGCTTAGCGAATCATGATTAAAACAGGGGCGGTCGCTTGCAACGCTAGTGCCTGGGCGTGGCCGAAGACTCCGTTGCACGCTGACAGACGCTGACACATGGGAAGATAGAGGCTCACTAGATATGTGGCCGAGCGTGGAGAGGAAGAGAAAAAGTACCTCCATTTGGTGTTTCAAGACAATTATGACTCACCGATTTTGGAAGTCGAATTTTGGAGGGAATAGCCTAGCCTTGGCCAAGTCTGCAAAATATCACTTGGTTGCGCCAGAGATTCGATGGGGGGTCAATCCCAGCAGAAAATCATTTTTGAAGAGGTTTTCTCGTTGTTCGAAGTGGTCGCCAGTTTGCAAGGACCGCCAATCTCCGAGTGGATCGGCATTTATAAAACTGAAACCAACTACCCATACGACAGCGTACAAGTTTAGCCCAAAATAGCAGCTATCCGCTGTCGTACTTTTTCGCTCTGCTAACCATTCGAAAGAGAAGCTCGATATAATGCAGCTCCGACCTCCGAGTGTAGAATGATCACGTACATATATGGATGCGGTGCTCACTACATGGAGTAAGAAGGGTCGAAATATCCATCAGTAATCGCAAAATATGCTTCCCCGGGCGCTTACCGGGCGGTGGTCGAGCGGTGGATGAATCACTCCGGTGTGATGGAGACCATCCCATGGGTACTGCTGCCGAGCGCTTCTCACCCAGCCCTTTCGCCACTTGGTCTTATACCGAAATTGGGAAGCAATACAGACGATTGTGGTCAAATTCCGGCAGCAAAGGAGGAAAGTGGAAGGAAGAAAGGTGGAAGATCCACAGTACGGCATTGAACAATCGTGATCGGGGATCTTACCGCCGAAGCGAGAATCACTAAGACGACACGTGAGGGCCGGGCTTGGAGCGGATCTCAAACCATTGCCAACAACGGCACAGAAAGCGCCGAACGACGCTCTGCCCCTCGCTCAATTTGGCCACGCGCGTGCCGGTAACTTCCACGGCAACAGATTTAGCAACCGTGGTTGCCGCATCATCACGATTCGGCTCCGTGTGATTGGAATCAGTGGTCGGTGTTCACCTAGAAATTTAACAATATTAGACGTACATTTCGTATGGCGGCTATTCGGAGTGAGCATGCAGATTTTGAACAATCCGAATCATGATCAGTTGAACCAAAGTTGGCCATCAATATATTTTAACCTGGCACACTGGCCTAACCGCTAAGCTCTGGACCGGACCTCTAACTGCAACTCCGCCGCTAACCAGGCAAGTCCGCCCAATCCGCCATTGTTCATTGATTATTCCTCAAACGCTCCGCGGAAATGCGGTTGTGTCGAGAGTTATGTGATTGTCGATACTGGCGGAGCCCCACAGCGGGGTTTCATTATAAGCGAATGTATGTCGGCGTGGCAGCATGCTGATGGCAGTTGTCTGGCAGGATTATGCATGGACGTGCCTCGCCTGATCTTCTTCAGTCCCTGCTCGGAAATTTCACTCTTTTTTGCTTTTTGTTTCCTCGGACCTTAAGCATTGTGAAAATTACAGCCTACCCTATCATCCCCACCCTGTCATTATACAATAAGATTTGCAAACCAGTGTTCAACTACACAAAAACACCGTTGAAAGAATTTCTGAAAGATTTTTATTGGAAATAAAATCTACCCCACCTGCTCTGCAATTGTCTGTGCAGACTCTGCACAACATTGCAGAAGAGATAGTTGGCTTGTTGAACCGTGGGAATTGACAGTGATGATGGGTTAGTCACCTAAGCGCAATTGCCGTCCTTTTTGCGTCCTTTTAGGAGGTTGCAAATCAGCGGCGCGCAAACTTTCGATTCCGAGACTCGAGTCACCAAATAGCTTTGCAAGCGGCGTCCACTCAACGATGATTCAGGCCCCTCCGAATTTTACAAGATTTCGTCTCCAACTCCAAGGCAATTCGCTGGTGGCATCTTGTCTATTGTAGAAACTAGACAGAAGCTCAGTCAATGTACGAGCAAAGACTCTATATATAATATATATAGTGTACCTAGACAGAAGCTAAGCTAAGTAGTGTATAAGTAACAATACATGGGATATAAACGAATCACTTTACCTCAGTCAATGTACGAGCAAAGACTGAGGTATAAAAGCACCGACACTGCATGTTACAGATACCGCGACCCGACCAGGTGACATGCATGCTGGACTTCATGGCGGAACTCCAAAAGCTATCGTATCCACTTCACCTTAATGTGCACCAGGTAGTGAAAGAAGGAAATATGTCGCGGGTGGTCAACCATCATCTTAACTAACCCAATTTGTGCGCGATAGGGTGCATGAGATGGGGCGTCAATCCCGGTAGAAGAAGAGCGCTAGCGCCCAGCCCAAGGTGAGCGGTCGAACGGCGGGATTCTGTGGCCTTGCAAAATCAAATTACACTGTGTCTCCTTAAAACCCACGACGAAATAATGACATTTGTCTCACCCACTGTGAGGTGCGTGGATCTCTGACTGGGTCCGAAGATTTTCTATCAAGACGAACGAGACTTCTTCTACTCGATTCGAGCCCATCGTGTGATGATCAGTGATATGCAGGGGCGGGAACAAGTATGCAAACGTAACAAATACAGATTACTTGCGCTGCGGCCTAGGGCCAGGTATTCAATATGATGAATGCCAAGGCCCACCCCACAGCTTTTCCGACGATCTTTCATCTTCGGTGCTGGAGGGTCGGCATTGTGGACGACATACAGTGGACTTGTGGATGCGCACTTTGTAGTATCACCCGGCAGGTAAGTAAATGTTTTTGCAAGGACCAGTTCAAGTGCAGCACTTATTTTTCCCCCAGTGCCGAGAGTTGCGGAGTCACAATCCAATCTATCCACTTACCTGTCTCCCGCTTTGCTGCCTTTGATGAAGAGTCAACTGCCGTGCCCTCGGTAGATCTACAGACACCGAGTTTGGTGTGTTAACCCACAAATAACTTTCTACAAATACGGCAGCGTATTTGCACCCTTTCGACCATGCCTCTCCTACAATATCCTATCACCCGCACCTTTCCTGGGCGGGCATTCTCTTACACTGCCTTTGCTGGCGCCGCTGTTGTACTGCTCTTTCTGGCTGTCCTCAACGGTGAGTTCTCTGCCCTTATCTGAGATCATCTCCTCAATTCTTCCTTCGCTTTCCAGCGGCTGTGGGGGGATATGAAACCGTCCCAATTTACAACTCGGATTTCAATGTCACCGAGAACCACTGGTTCGATAAATTTATTCCTCGGTCGGTCATGCCGAAGCCGGGCTCGCTCTGTGATCCCCGACTGCTCGGTCTCGGGGACACCATCACTACCAACTACACGATGTTCGAATACAGTATCTCGGCCATCGACACTGCCAACGCGGGAGATTCGGGATTCTCGTACCGCGGTTGGACGCTAGACAACTGCGACATAACGTCGCTGTTTGTAAACGCCGATTCCAATACCTTCATTATCGACTTCACCGCCTTGTAACATGCAAGGCCGACGAATACCAAATCCAGCAGGGAAACAGGTTTGATATCACCGCGCGCGCGGACTGGTCCGCGTCCTACTTGTCGGGCATGTTCCGGTCGCCGCTCGGCGCGCAGAAGGCACTGCGGAACATGCAGTCCGGGACGTATAACAAGTCGAGTGATGCCCGCGGATCCGTGCTGAACACCCTTCTGGCGGCCTCTGGAACCGAGTTTGCCGACCGCGTCTATAACATGCTGCTGCTCTCCAACCGGACCACCCCCCAGATCATATCGTTTCAGGCCGACTTTCCATGGTGCCCCGCATCCCTCGGACGCGGAGCTCCCTGCGCCGCACAGGTTCCACTCCTGAATATCAAGGGCATGTTCGAATTGCTCGGGAACGGATTCCTGCACCAAAATTCGACCGGCGACCTGCTCACGGACGACACGACCGGTATCATTTCCAACATGGTACAAGCATTGTACGCGGCCGTGCGCCTCGATCTTGGCAATCCCAGCTCGAACAACTTCTTGCTGCATACTACTGTGATTCCGCAGGCGGTCCAGGCGACGTTTCCCCAGACGTATCCAGGCCAGGGGAACATATCACTGCCCACGGATTCATATCTACATTCCGCGCTCGTCAACGATGGGAAGTTCTCGAAGCTGACGGGTGGGGTGTATGACATTCCTGGCTTGCTCCCGCTCTCTGTGCCGGGACCCGCGATATTTGACGGGGTCTATCTCTGTCGCTTCCAACGCGGAAAGTCTGCCGGGTCTGCGTTCATTGCGGTCCTGGTTGGGACGCTGAGCACATTCTCCGCCGCGTGGGGAATTTTCCTCACGCTGGCGGCTGCTTTGGTGAAAAGGCGCGGGCCCATCGGTGAGCGTTCTTCATTTTCTCTTTCCACACAACCGCTCATTTACATTTTGAATCTCCAGCCAATGTCTGCCGCCACCACGAGACGCCACGTGATTCTCCCTTTCCTGCTGAGTTGGAGAAGCAAGGATTCATGGATTTACGAGCCCTGATACCACCAATAGTCCGAAATTGAAAGGAAAGATAAAGGACGTACAAGATGGCTTCAATCTCGAGCGCATCATGATCAAGTAGCCGGCATACCCATTGCTTGCACGTTGGATACAAACATTACCGGATTGTCCATCGGTTTAGCAAATGTGTTGGAATGAATATAATAGGGGATTTCATGGTAGGCATTATTTTCTTGTTTGTGAATAAAAATAATCAAGTGATGGGACGAATAAAATCTTCGTTTGTAGAATAAATACATGATCAGTGATCACCCCGTTTGTGTTCCACCAATTATTTTTATTAATTTTCAGCTCCTTGGCAGGCTTCGGCTCCTTTGCTTTGGCATTAGTGAAAGTGTCGCCCTCTGCGTCGGTCTTCAGACTTGGGCTTGTTTCTGGAGCCCCTGGGCCTCCTTCAGGGACGTTTCTCAGGCGGGGCGGTGGCAGCCTTCTTCATGTCGGCCAACAGAGCCTCGAGCTGCTTGATTGTCTCGCCGTCGGGAGCCTTGGTCTTCTCTGCCATGCCGGCAGCCATGGGCAGCAATTATCAGTCACGAACGGCTTACTCAAGCGCACAAATATATTTACAAACGAGTGTTTATTCCACAAATGAGATTAAATCTCGTTTGTGGAATATTTTTATTTTGTAGAAATAATTGTCCCATCACTTGATTATTTTATTCACAAACGGGAAACTAATGCCTACCGTGAATTCCCCTAGTGAAGGTGAAGCTTTTCAGGCACCTGGGCTCAGCATTTTGCCTCAGAACTGGGCCTCTGAAAGCTTGTCTGGACTGCAGTCCATAGGAAACCTCTTTTCAATTAAGCTGGGTGGATTTTGACGTGTTGTTTGGGGGCAAAAATTAGACCAGAATATATTTGAATATATCCGTATCATATTCATATTCACTCTTGGGATACTGTAGTATTTCGTTCAATTCGTATAGTCACACGTCATATGGCCAAAAATCTATGAAAATTTTCGTAAGCCACTGTGTCCCAGAGCCAATTTTGGCCTTAGCCGAGCTAGCCGAGCTTAGCCGAACGCTACCGGCGGATCGAATTGCCTAAACGGGATCGACTACGAAAGGGTCCGGTTGTCACACCGAAAAAGCCAAAAAATGCCTTACAAATTGAACAAAATACTACAGTATGAATATGATATGGATATACAGAAATCTCATATTCATATCATATTTTGGCCAGCACTAAAAGTGATGCACCCATTGTTGTAAGTTGGTGTAGCGGGATCGTCTTTGATACTCATCACGCACCCCCCCTGTCGATCACAAACTTTGATCGAGGTCACGCGTCACTCGGGCCTCTGTCGAACCTCCAAGCGGTCACGTAGGTCCCCAAACTGCCCAAAAAGTGCAAAAAAGACGAAAGTTCCTGTTCGAATGTCGAAATTTTCGAGGTGTCACGCAAAAATTCGGTGGCTGCCGAGATGTTGAATAGGTAAAATGGGTCACGCATCACACCCCTGTCGATTTGAACGAAAAAGTACAGCATCAAATTCCGTGTCGCATAGTGGAGACCCCTTTTTAGCGTGGAAGTATATCACACGGAATAGCCGTGTGCAATACCATTCTGACATCTTAGCGCGGAAACAACCAAATATTAGCGTATTCTCGAACCGTGGGAAGTGTCCGGCAAGGTGTCCGGTGATTTGCAGTGATTTCTGTGACTGTCACACTCTGGGTCAGAACCATCATGTCCGGCGCGGCGGCGAGCGCAACCAGCGGCCGCGACTTGTAGGTTCTCTTCGCACTCTGCGTCCATGTTTTGATTTTCTTCCTGCAAACAGGAATGGTGATTGCCCAGCATGTGTGGGTACCAGGCTAAGTATTGGATTTGAAACCTCTGGACATGAGTCCTTTCTGCTCAGCAATGCCGTTCCTACGGATTTTGGAGTTCTCGAGCTCAAGAATGTCATTGAGGGCGTGGGGGGAGATCGACGTTGGCTCGACAATCAAATCTCGGGGCTCCAGCGCTTGATCGTCCGGCTGACATCCCGGCGCGCAGAGCTCGACGGCTTCATTCACAATCACTACGACCCAATTTCCAACGTGCGGCGCCTCACGAGCGAGACCTTGACTGAAATATTCCGTTGCCTGGATTCGGATATTCTTACTCGCCTTACAGACCCTTGCTACCAATCATGCAGGTTTGCGGCCGATGGCGAGCCGTAGGGCTAGCGTCGCCACAACTTTGGAACCGTTTCGAGATTATCGGATCTGAAACGAACATTTCAGACTCGGACAAAAGATCTCTCTACAGCTTCAGCGGTCGGGCCAGATGCCTATATGTATCTCCTTGGATGGTTGGGGATGGCATTGCCCACCCAACGTTCTGGATATCCTCCTCGACGTGTCGCCACGCCGCGGTAGCGTGACGTCTTGCTGAGCATCGGCGATGCTGATTTGAGGTACCTTTTTCCACCCACCCGCACCTTTCCCTTCTTGAAGAAGCTCGTCATCCGGAGTATAGAATGGCTTGGAGCAGATGTTTGCCAGTTTTTCGACGGCTTTCCGCGCTGGAGGAGCTGACTTTCGAAAGGCATCAGCTCAGTGATCTCACATTGCTACCCTGGGCCAGACTTCGTGCATTCACATTAGGGCAATGCGACGCGGTTGATCTGCTGCGAATCCTCCTTCTTCTTTCTTTGGGCACGCGTCTTTTGACCAGCTACGGCGGATCAGAGGCACCGGACCTGTCACCCGATACACATGTGCGATCCCCCCTCGGTGCTATCGAGCTGGATTGCTGACGATTTTCGCCACAAATTCTCGGCTCCATCACTGCCCTCTCTGGAGGAGCTCCTCATTCGGACCGTCCATCCATACAGTGATCTCGCTCCAACAATCCTTTCGTTTCTCGACCGGCCCAGGTGCCCGCTCACTTCGCTTTCCCTTGGTATCCCTTTGGCCCTGGATGAGCTGCTCAGCATCCTCGAATCTCCTTCCGCGCGTGCTATCGTGCATCTTGACATCAGCGACGAAGAGGTCCCTCCTCCTATAGGCACACTGTGCGTCAACATCCTAGCCAAGCGCGACATCCTCCCAAACCTTCGAGTGCTGAAATTCAAAAGCAACGCGGAGCTCAAGGAGAGCGCCGTGTTGGCGATGGTCGCGCGCCGGCGTCCCGTGCTCTGCGAGCGGCGAATCACAGGATGGTGGCACCATCCGGTAAGTGATCTTATCGTATTAATACCCGCCCGATGGTTCTGGGATCGAACCGGGCGCGTTCCCGTGTAGTGCCGGAGTGCACATGTCAAAAAACCCAATTTTTGGTCTCATAGGCGACGCAAGACCTGGCTCACTCGAGATTTGTATGGACCCTCATATTTCCCTGTCCATGAACGTATTCCCCGCAGCTGCGAAAGTCCCCTCATTTAGGATATTGCATTTGTATGCAGGGACTTTTTTCAAATGATTTCAGCTGTTGCCAGTCTGTCAATCAAGCCGTAATCGGGATCTTTCAACCGGCACCGCACTCAAGGCATCTCTGTCGGCAGATACTCAATCTGGCACTGTAATGTCTGCCGCTGGTTCGCATACTGGCCTCCGTCTATTTTCAAGTCTGTCATGATCTTGTACGTACGAGATGCATTCACTAGACCATCTAAAATATTCAGGTGGCCATGGCCGGCAATAGAGAGTTTGCAATGAGCCATTCGAGCCATCAAATGGCTCCCGGCTTTTTCCGCTGAGGCAGAATTTATTTGGGACTTTCTACAGGACTTTTAAGGGCCTTCCCTGGCATTACTTTTGTGTACTCAAAGTTAAGGGAATATTTGGAGGGTTCACCTCAATTTTGCTATTTTCGCAGCCATCATCCATCTGATGGCTGCATCGCAAACAGGCTAATAAAAATAACTGGGCTGTCTCGATAATCGCAGCGGTCAAGGGACCAGCGGCGATACCGAGTGTGACCAGGCCTTTGTTTAACGGATTGTCTGGCGCGAGTTCTTGAATATGAGCGAGTTGGTTGATTGGTGCGCTGTATCCAAACGAATGAGACGCCAAGTTCGGGTCAGAATTGTTTCTTGACCGAACATACCGGTTTACGGATATCCACCAATGACAACAGACCCGACATTATAACACCACCAGACTCTTGCCCCACTGTCAATCACGCCGTGGAGGGCTGCGTCTGAGTGCGCCCGTGTCCAGGTCATGTGCGCGAAATCGAGAGAGGTCGTCGCGCCTGCGTTGAGAGCTTCCAGGGTGCCCATAAGAGACGTGATATAGATATCGTCCGGCGAAAGAATGAGGGGCGCTGGACCAGTGGTCCCAAATCTGTGGATGTGAACCGTTAGAGCCTGATGCACCGGTGTGTATAATGAAAATTGTACAGCCAGCCGTAGCTCTCCAGTTGAACATTCGGTCCCAACGTTTGCATAGCGGTTTGCCTTGGGAACGACATCAGTATGATAGTCAAATAGAGAGATGAGTACAGAACGCACCAAGTATGCCGATGTGTGTCAATGAATCCAGAAGAAATAATCTTTCCCGTCGTATTCACCGTCTGCACATCCGTATCGCTGGAATGCGAATCCAGCCCATCAATGGTTCCAGAGATTGCGATAATTGTGTCACTGAAGAGCATAGCCCCGTCAGTGATGATTTCCAGATTGGAGGTGCTCTCGGAGTAGGTGATGAATGTGCCTCCTCTGAAGAGCGTTGCGGAACGAGCTTGGCATATTAGGCACAGTATGGCAAAGAGGGAAGAAAACATGTTTCCGATGCGCGCCATAGCCCAAGTATGGGTATATAAGCAGAATCCACCAGCCCAGAAGTATTCAGAGCACCGGTGACAGCACGAATGAGTGAGTCAGCGCAGAAGCCAGTCCTCTACTATCGACTCGCCAGTCCATACTGCATTTATATAAGTGATCGCCACAGTCCAAACCTTACAAGGTGTTCCACAGTCCGGTATCGCATGCCTTGCAGCGTATGGCCGGAATATCTTCAGAAGAGAAGATAATTGATTCCGGGACCCCGTATGCTGAAGTTTGTGGACTGGGAAACTGAAGGCATAGTACCCAGTTTATAATAGAATCTGATCATCAAGTAGAATTTCCAGCGGGGTTCCGACTCGGAGACTTCGTCAAGGTTCCGTAAACAGTTCAGGCCAGAAGAGCTCGGGTAAACATTGAAGACAAGAGTCGGCAAGACGAGGCTGCAAGCGTCAAGACAGCTTGCGGGTCAAGACGGGCTGGATCTTTTGAACACCTTCTGAGCTCAAGTCTTGAAACGGCGGAAAAATTAACCAGAGTAACATGACACCGAAAACCGAGCTTATGAGTTGCTCATGAAGACAGAAAGGACGGATCAAGCGGGCGGTGCATGCCAGTTTGTTGATGCGGGCACCAGCTTCCCTCCTCTTTCCGATACACGGACGCGCCAAGGACAACTGTCGGGCTTCCTGGTACGCTCCTATCCCTTGAACTAGCTTCGCATCTCTCCGCGCCCCATTCCTGGCTCATTGGCCGCTCCAAAGTCGCCTACACTACGGCACACTCGCTCACTGCACAGACTCGAGTGTTTCTTCAAAGTTCAAGTTCCTGCTTGCGCACACGCACCGGACGTCTCCCTCCACGTCTCCTCGGGGCGGCTCGTTGTTCTCTGTCACAAACCGACGCGTCCACCTTTGCGTAACAGTGCAAGGACCACACCCTGTTCTCGCTCTCAACTGCCTGTGCGCCAGAAGAGCCGGTGCGAGTAGGCTTGACGGCAATGTTTATCTTGATTCAGTTCATGTAGTTTTTATTCCATCAGTTCATACCCACTTTGTGGCACCTGGTTCGACGTGTCGAGCACCGTCTAGACTTGCCAGGTATGCGTACCTTCACGGGATTTCTATCAACTCACTGATAACAAGCTATTCCAGTTTCCCCATTCATGAACCTGCCCGTCGAGATTGCTCTTCACATCTTGCGATACGCAACGGGCTGCTCCCAAGGCACCTATAGATCTCAACTTCTGACAAACAAACGAATATCAGACCTGATTCGCATCGAGATGTTCTCTGGGGTAGCTGTCATCCTCACGAGCGAACGCCAAACGGTGGCATTTAGGATTTTCCTTTGAGACCGTCCCGAATTCATCCCATACATCCATGCTCTGGACTATTACTCCTACTTCAATCGATAGCAGCCCCTCGACATTTCCAATTTCCGTGGAGGTCATACGCGTAATCTTGGATATCATAGCCATCTGCACGAACCTCCGGTCACTGGCGTGCTGTCTTCCGCCATCGGACCCTCGTCCACACTTATCTAGTCGATTTGACCATGTCGACCGATTTGCATCATTTCTGGCACGAACTGCGAGCTTTTGAACCAGGATCCGCGCTCTTCCAACAACTCGAATCGTTACACATCATCGTCATCGATCCGCTCGAAAAGAGGCCCTGGGACGACGTGTTTCCCCCGAAGATGAACAGCCTCCGCCGCCTGTCGATTGCGATGGGCTCGCAGAAGAGCATCGCTGGCGATATTTTTATGGAGGTGATTGAGTCGCCCAGGCTACAGCAGGTGGTCATCACGTCACACCTGCGCGGGGAGGAGCAGCAGGAACTTTCGGACGTGGTGCAGGGGATCGACGACCGTTTTAGTGTCGTTCCCCACCGAAGCGATTCGAGCGAGTCTGAGCGGTGGACGAGAATTTGCTGGATCCGGGTAGGTTGGAACGAGGTTAAGAAGGGAAAGTGTCTCCTGCCTCTGCCGACTCGGAGAGGGGAGTGAACCGACTCGCATGTTCACACGTTTTACCGCTCATGGTTCTCTCAGCTGGCGATCCTGTCCATGACTTGGATTCATTTCTTCACATCGCAAGCTTCTGTTATAGAATTTGAATCCATTCAATGTTTAGGTTTGCATCGGTGCGTAATATAGCGCGGTACAGCGTCTCCAAACTTCTGGATTTCGAAAGAACATAACCGACTGTCTGAATACGTAGGTCCGGCGAACATACCTCGGCAACTCCAGAAACGGGGCTGAAAGCTATCCCTTTGATTGATGTTGCAATCAGCCGTACAACCAATGCCCAAACCTCAGGTGTGGTGGCTCGGACCGCGCCACGGGCTTTCAACCCCGTCGTCTCCACTGAAAGTCGACTGCCCGCAGCTCGCGCTTTTGACCCCGATCTGAGCGCGACGTTCCCGGCGCTTGAATACCAACCATCAGATTGCTCGAAAACATACTTAAAACGGCTGCGGCTCCATAGAACGAACGTCAAACAAACTGCCGATTCAACTTTTGCGGTTACAGGTAAAGGCAGCTATACTTCTTGCTTTCGTTCTTCTCAAGCATTGCACCCCAAGCAACTCGCTGTCGAATCCGGGCCTTGGCAATAGATATGCCTTTCAAACCGTGCTGGTAAGATTGTTAGCAGGTCGATCGTGTTACTTGATCGTAATACCGCTTACGCTGGTTCAATCCGAAATTCCGTGGGTCACCCTCTCAAGTTGCCAGCGCCAGGGATTGGCCGCGTTAAAGTGCCAGATTGCATAGGACTCAAATTGGTTTCAGTGGGGTTTAAGAGCAGAATTTGGGAGAAAGTGAAGCTGTGAAGCTGTGATTGACCTAAAGGATTGTTGACACCACAATGTGAGGATGTCAACATGCTGCCATGACCCTCCCGCAACCTAGTGACATTTCAGCGCCATGATTGATGAAAATCTATGAAAATCCACAGGCGGCCAGTCCCGCGAGTCGATCTGAATGATTCGCGCTGAGGCTAGGCGCTGAATATATATACTGGAGGTGTACGGCCGCGTGGTCAAAGAGGTCCCCCTCCTTCAACCATGGCGTCCCAATTTCTGCCCAGCCTGTCGTACCCCCTCACCCGCACCTTCCCTGGGCGAACATTCTCTAGCTTGGCCTTCAGTGGCGCTGGTGTGGTCCTGCTCTTCCTGGCTGTACTTAACGGTACGTTGCCTGGCGTTACTTGGCATGAGGTCTTGAACTCTCATTTCGTTTTTCAGCGGCTTTGGCGGGCTATGAGACCGTTCCAAGCTACAACTCGGATTTCAATGTTACCGAGAACCACTGGTACGATAAGTTTCTGCCCCCAGCGGCCAAGCCCAAGCCGGGTTCGCTCTGTGATCCACGACTCCTCGGCCTTGGCGACACCGTCACGACCAACTACACGATGTTCGAATACAGTATCTCAGCCATCGACAGGGCAAACACCGGCAATTCTGGGTTTTCTTACGAAGGGTGGGCGCTTGACAACTGCGACATGACGTCGCTTTTTGTTAACGCTGACGCTAACACATTCATTATCGACTTCACCGCCATCGTCAATTGCAAAGCCAATGGACCCCAAATTCAGCAGGGAAATAACTTTGACATCACTGCACGCGCAGACTGGTCCGTGTCATACCTCGCGGGCACGTTCGGGTCGCCGCTCGGCGCTCAGAAGGCGCTGCGGAACCTACAGGCGGGGACGTTCAACGAGTCGATCGATGCCCGCGGTGCCGTGCTCAACACCCTTCTGGATGCATCGGGCAGCGAGTTCGCGGACCGTATCTATCTCATGTTGATGCTCTCCAACCGGACTACCCCTCAGCTCATATCATTCCAGGCCAACTTCCCGTGGTGTCCCCCTTCCCTCGGACGCGACGCCCCCTGTGCTTCGCAGGTTCCGCTTCTAAATACCACCGGAATCTTTGAGTGGCTCGGAAACGGGACCCTCGTCTCAAACGCCAGGCTCACGAATGACACAGTCGGCATCGTGTGGAATATGGTGCAGACTGTCTACGCGGCCGTTCGTCTCGATCTCGGCAACCCCAGCCAAAACAACTTCCTCCTAAATACTAGCGTGATTCCGGAGGCTATCCAGCCAACGTTTCCCCAGACGTACCCAAGCCAAGGGGACATATCGCTACCCACGGAATCATATGTCCATTCCGTGCTCGTCAACGACGAGCTCTACGCTAACCTAACGGATGATACCTCCGGGCTCCTTCCCAGTCTCCTTCCCCTCTCCGCACCGGGGCCCGCGGTGATCGACGGCGTCTACCTCTGCCGCTTCCAGCGCGCAAAGTCGCCGGGATCTGCGTTCATCGCGGTATTGGTCGCGACACTAAGCATGTTCTCCGCCGTGTGGGGGATCTTCCTCACCCTGGCGGCTGCTTTTGTGAAGCAAAAGGAGCCTATGGGTAAGCATTCTAGTTTTCTTTCCTTGCATAGTATCGCTTAAATGTGTTACAGCCAATGTTTGCGAGGGGCCCGTATCTTCCTTCCCGGTTCAACACGAAAAGCCGGAGTTTGTGGACTCGTCATATCTGCCCGTGCAAAGCTGAGGATGTAATCAGATATCCAGGACAATAGTTGATACATATCAACGTCGGACATATTCGGCTCACAATATACACATGTAGCGTAATTTTCATAGGTTTGGAGAATGTGTTAGGATGCGGACGACATAAACGGGGCCATATATTTCCCACTGTATTACGCGGGTTTACGGCTGTCGCCCGTTACCGTAACGGTAACGGTCTTCGATTTGCGGGCCGTTTTTCTAGTTTCCAAAGCTCTGACGGCGGGGCGACAGGACGGCCGTTACGGCCGTAAAAACGGGTACTCGATTCATTTGGCTATTTTACCTCGATTTCATTGACAAACTGGCGAATACCCACCTGAATTGCCTCAATTTCATGGTTGACAGCCTATTACAGCGTCCCCATATACTAGTACATCTTGATCGTCACTAGGATATCGGTTCTGTTACAGAGACTACAGCGTCCCTTCATCGTTTCCGCGAGAGAAACCACCTCAAACTTGTGGTTGAGCTGTGGCAATCATCCTCGGAGTTTGCCGGGTAAGGCAACCAAATGAAACCTTCCGTCTGTTTCCAACCAACAGGACTTCAATGCAAAAAATAGAGCTATCCGATAGGTGAGCCTGGCGTATATGTCTGTGCGTACAATACACGCTGAAATAGGTGGTATACAAGCAGCTTTGCAAGACCCGTTTCAACGGCCGTCACGGCCGTGGCTCAACGGGCCGTTGAAAGGGTAAAATTTGCCGACGGGACGGGCACGGCACCCGTTCGACGGCCGTTAAACCGTTGCGATGGTCACGGGCGGCAGCCCTAGGCGGGTTCAACTTCGCTTGGGATAAGATATCTATCGATAGTTTGAGACCGATTTCATGCCGGCCAGACGTTTTCAGACTCGTCCTAAAGCACTTGCCTTCGCAGTGTTGAAGCTAGTTCCAGGCACGCTCAGCTTAAACTCAAACCGTGGGAAGAGATCGGTGATTTGCGGAGTGTGATTATGTGATTGTCACGATGTTGACGAGAACCACCATATCCGCAAGCGCAACCCGCCACCACGACCTGTGAGTTCTCTTCGCGTTCTGCGCCCTATTTTGGTGTTCCTAGGAATTCTCTTTGCCCCGCTTGCATCGGTGCCGCGGTATTGGATTCAAAACCTCCGCAGAGTTCATGTAGGTTCATGCCTTCGGTGGGTACATTCGTGAGAGATCTGGAGATAGTAGAACCCGTCACAGCAGGATCAATACGGCAGATGGTCAATTTCTTTCTGATAGAATGAGAAATAGTAGACTCGGTGGAGGTTTTCGACATCCAGGTGTCGAAGATAGTCCCGATGTGGCATAAATGTTGCCACGGCGCGGCGCCTCGTTTTCTCCGGTGGGTCCTCTTCGACAGTGGAAGTGCGTTCGAGGAACAAATTTCAGTCCGTTGTTCGTCTTTCAGACCACTACAATGTGTGGGCTCTCCGCGATCTATTACACTGAATCCGCGTATTTCTTCCCCGGTCAATGTTACGACCTCCTCGCCGCCTCTCTGAAAATATAGGGCATCGTGGACCTGACTCTACAGGCACCTGGGTCTCCGCGGATTCGCGGGTCGGTAAGTTTCTCTGTTTGCATTAGTGTTGGCAAGGTTCGGTTCGGTTCAGGTTCAGGGCCTCTCGCCCTGAACGCCGAACCTGAACGCGGCGTTCGGTTCGGGCAACCCCCGAACTTGAACTGAACGCGCGTTCAGGTTCAGTTCGGCGTTCGAACGCGTTCGAACCTAAGGCACTTCGGTTATCTCGGGCGGCTGGGGTCTCTCTGAAAATATCACTTCCTAACATTTTTCAGTGCTCTGGTGGTTGGAAAGGTATTTCATATCCCTTGGCTAGTGCCGAGACGCCTGCAAATGATAAATTATCCTCGCGCAGGTTTGCTAGAAAATTACGTGACACCAAACTGTCATCAATTGACATCGAAATTGCTTTGAATCTGGCTCGAAGAGAAGGACCAGGCGTGTCCCGCGATGCATAAATACACGGGCTATGCAATGTGAGGTAAATCGAGCGCGAACGGTAGAGAAACTCGTGTAGAAATCACTCACCTGACCAATTTTTAGGTTCGGCGTTCGAACGCGCCTGCTCTCCGCCGAACGCTGAACCGAACCTTCGGTTCAGGTTCAAGCATTCACTGAACCTGAACGCCGAACGCGCGTCCGGTTCAGGTTCGATTCAGGTTCGGACCGATTTCCGAACCGAACCTTGCCACCACTAGTTTGCATTCCCAAACGATGGATGTTTCTCATGCATCTGTAGGACTCGGCCACGTCCGACTCTCAATCATAGATTTAGAAACTGGTCAGCAGCCCTTGTCGGACGAAGATGACCTCATTCATTGTATCGTCACCGGGGAAATTTACGACCACGAGCGGATTCGTGCGGAACTCGAGGCGCAAGGGTCTGTCTTCAAGACCAAGTCCGACTCGGAACTCGTGCTGCATTTGTATGGGTGCCATGATTTCCCCCAAATGAGTGCTAATTCTTTGTTGAACAGATATAAACGAGACAGCTTTAACCTGCTCACTTCTCTTAGAGGGGAATTTGCATTCGTGCTCTTTGATTCTAAGCGCAGAACCTTGTTTGCGGCCCGAGATCGCTTTGGTATCAAGCCATTGTACTACACGATTTCTGCTGGTCGGCTCCTAATTGCCAGCGAGATGAAGGCATTTTTACCGTTCGGTTGGCAAGCCGAATGGGACATTGACAGTGTCGTGCAAAGCGGAGATTTCAGCGATGATCGAACGGTCTTCAAAGGCGTCAATAAAGTAAGCATTGCTCTTTGCTTCGTTTGCGCGCTCGGATTCTGAACTTCCGTTAAAGTTAATGGCGGGACATTTTCTGCTATTTCGGCAGACTGGATATCTAAAGACGCAATCGTATTGGGACCTAAATTATGCTGCTTCCGATGCACCCAATACGTCAACGGTGGAAGAGATGATTTCGACCATTCGTGCTCGTCTTTTCGAAGCAATCAAGCTTCGCCTCCGGTCTGATGTGCCTGTGGGTGTTCATCTCAGTGGAGGGATTGACAGTGCCGCTATAGCGGGTATGGCTATGAAGCTACTGACAGAGACGGATCCAAATGCGAAGCTGGCGACTTTCACTCTCGCTTTTCCCGGTTTGCACGCGGTGCCAATGTCTTGACAAGAGAGCTCACCTTTTAAATAGATGCTGGCGACAACGACGAGGGCCCCATTGCAGCTCGGACGGCAACTTTCATTGGAGCGGAAGCGCATATGGTTAATGTCACAGAAGCTGACCTGGTCGATGTTCTTGAACAAACTATTTGGCATGTCGAGCAACCTATCTTTTCATTCCATGGACCTGGCAAGTACTTGCTCTCCAAGTTCGTCCACGAGAAGGGATATAAGGTTGTGGCCATCAATATATGTTCGCACGGAAATCCCTAATAATGTCATTATATCGCAGGTCGTACTGTCCGGCGAAGGCGCGGATGAATTCTTTGGGGGATACGCATGGCTTCCAGTCGACTATCTTCGCAAGCCCGATCCCGCAGGTCTTGCACTCAAACTGGAACTGCCCTTGGATGAAGAACGCCAGGCAATGCTAAATCGCATACAGATGGCCACCGTTCCTGTTTTATCTCTCAGCAAAAACTCGTACACCGACGCCCAACTTGCCCGGAGGATGCTCGGCGGGATCAGTTCACATCGCGCTTATGCAGCTGCTGCGACGGCTGGCGCGGAGCTCTTTAATCCGACTGCTCTAACAGTGGCCGGAGAGCCAGACGTAGCGAGAGCTATAGCCGAGGGCCTTGATCCTCGTGTCCGTGAGATGGCCATATCGGGTGAATGGCATCCGCTGCACGTTGCGTCGGTTTGTCCTGCATATCGTTGCAAACTCACCCGTTTTCTCATACCCCCTCAGTATGTATCTGCCAAAACTATCCTTCTCCAGGATATTCTGAATCACATGGGTGAGCGTATGGATATGGCGAACTCTGTGGAAGGCCGCCCACCGTTTCTGGACCATCACATCGTCGAATACATAAACAGCCTCCCTCCGTGAGCAATTGATGAGACCAAATTGACCACCCCCGATCTCATTAACACTTTTACCAGATCCCTCAAAGTCAGACCCGTCAAAGGAGAGCAGGGATGGTCGTTCACAGACAAGTGGATTTTGCGACAAGCCGTCCAGCCGTACGTGACGGAGGAGTTATACCTGCGCAAGAAGCTCAGCTACAACGCTCCTCCCGCCCGCCGACATGCCAGCGACTCTGCTTCGCTAGTTCCACTCCAAGCACATTTGAAGTCCCGCATCACACCCACCGCTGTCGAGAGGGTTGGGTTCTTCGATTGGCCGTTTGTGCAGGAATCCCTCGAGTCGTACTTGGCCGATCCCAAATTTCCTGCGGACGGTGCCCTTGATAGGAGAGCGCAGATGCTGCTTTATGTACTGAGCTTTGTTGTCATGCAGGAGAGATTCTGCGTACCGACTTGGCGACCCTGATGACTGTATTCTTTCGTTCTGTAATGAATCAAGCAATGTCTCTCCACCCTTATAATGGCACCACTTCTCGTGCAACCCGGTGTTTCCCCTCATCCTCCCGAGAGGTTCATTTATGTAACGTTCACGTCGGGGCTTCGACTCAACCCTGTCATATTTCAAAGCCGAACTGCTTCAAAGAGTACAGACAAGAGGTGAGCGGGATTAAAATCCGTGACACAGACCTCCGATTTTCGGACAGCTGTCAGAGGGGGGGGGGGGGGGGAGTACGTAAGCGATCGGCCTGCAAGACAAAGTATTAGTTTGCGGGCGGACCGGACCGCGTTAGACGAGTCGTCAACTGCAAGTGCGTCATCGTTTTTCTGTGCCGAAGCGTGCCGATGGAATTAGAAAAATGATCATTAAATCTACTCTGTCCGCTGCCCATCAAAATAAAATGTTCTGAGGTGCTGGGTCAATGCAATGTATGCTAGAATGGGGGGGTTTGCCAAATCTTGGCGGCACTAGACTCAAACTGACCTCACAATAGAAAATCCAGAGGTGAGACCAAGGAAAATCGGTGATGCGCTTCGGCATTCCCCTTTTGGGGGGGTTGTCAGAGAGGTCTGTGTTAAGATCGGGATGATCGCTCACCTCTTGAGTACAGAATCAAGTTTATGTTCGTCTATTACTTACGTCCAAAAATCTGAAAATATTATGCCTCTTCAACGCCTCTTCCAGATTTCATTTCTTGAAGGTGATTGTTGAAGCAAAGGGGAACCAACCAACTGCAACACTCTCAGGCTCAGACTTGCGTAGCGAGTTGCGACACACTCACTAAAATCCTTCCAGACTGGAGTGGGCTGAGCAAAATGCGACACTGTCGAGTACTATGTACACGCCATCTAAGACAGCAACTTTATTCTTACGGCAACCCCTCCTAGGTCATTTCCCATGTGGTACAGTAAATGACCTAAGAGGAGGCCCGGGGACACTCCCTTGGAACTCCGACCACTTTTGGCCCAATTTTGACCCTGTTTTACTCTACAAAATTTGCGCCAGGCCAGCTGTTTTACTCTATTTTGGTTGGACATAGCCTTAAAAATGCAATTTTTCTCTGCTATGCATTTTTTGGTTTGGAGTCGCGGCCACAATTAATTTCATTTTCAGCAACACAACAGAGGTCTGTGGATTAATTGGTTGATCACAACTTTTCTGCCGACTTCGGAGCACTTTTCTGCTGACTTCGGAGCTGATTGTACCCAAAAAAAATTGCGCTCTGTGCAATTTACTTCAAATTTACTCTACTGTAGTATTACGACCAAAGGTTCAGGTGACGGGTGACAGGTGGTCGCGAACTGAACAATTCTGACCTAAGTGACGGTGACTTGGCGATTTTGGGGCCTGAATAGGCGGAAAAAACGTCAAATTTTTAACCCGGCATCTGCCGGGCTACCATATATGGGAATTTTCTCGTGATTGCCGAGGAATGAACACCAAGTTCAGTGAACATTTAAGGTGACGGGTGACACCCCGTGAACCTTTGGTCGTAATACTACAGTATACTGTAGTATTTCATTCAATTCGTAAGGCCTTCTTTGGCTTTTTCTGTGTGACGACTGGACCCTTTCGTAGCTGAGCCCATTTAGGCAATTTGATCTGCTGGTAGTGCTCGGCTAAGCTCGTCTAAGCTCGGCTAGCTCGGCTAAGGCCAAAATTGGCTCTGTGATGCAGTGACTTACGAAAATTTTCGTAGATTTGTGGCCATGTGATGCATGACTATACAAATTGAACGAAATACTACAGTATGTACCGAGGGGTTTTGGGCCGTTGATTTACTCTATCGCAGTCGGAGTTCCAAGGGAGTGTCTGCAGGCCTCTAAGAGGTCACCTCCAACATCGGAGGCGACGGTGCTATTAGTCATAGATCCCCATCTGGGTATATTGTGTCCTGTAGTTGACCACTGTTGCCTACTTTATTCCTGGCAATTCCCGGTACATTCCCACCATTGTAGTTCAGATATGGCCTTCAATGTGGGTGCCCCCTGCACCTCCTGGCTTCCTGTACTGCTTGGCTGGCATCAATTTGATACACACTCCAATGCATTTCATTATGAAGCCATCCAACCTGTCCCTAGATGCAGGAGCAAGTACAGGAAGGAGGGAGGTGCAGGGAGTACCCCATGTGGCTACATTGGTGTCGGAGGTGCTGGAGGCAGAATACTTGGCTAGTGCCAATTCAACTCACATTCCATCTCTATAAAATGCACTCCAGTATATCTGCCCAGCCTGTTCCTACATGCAGGAGCAAGTAACCTGTTCTACCTCCAACACCTCCAACACCCTGAATGTAGCCTGCAACAGGAGGAGCCCCCTGCACCTCCCTCTTCTCTATGCTGCTTGACTAGTGTCAATTTGATCCACACCCCAACTCTGTCAAACACAATCTGGTGAAACGTGCACTTGATATACAACTAGAAATAGCTTAGATTCGGGTTTGCACAAAACAACCACTACAACAATCTATTCCTCCAAAGATGTAAGTGCTTCTCTTTGTGAGTTTCGGTCCAGGCCGTAGTATGCAGCCAATGAGTTTGGAACAAACACAATTCGACTGCTAGACTTCAACAAAGCCGTTCAACAACACGCTAGCACTACATAGCTGCCAACAACAATACCGCTAGCACCTGGGATGGGCATGGGTTTATGGGTTGGATACAAGGTGGCTGGATCACTAGATCGAGGGCACCAGGGCAGAGTATGTAGGTTTGTAAAAATCCTCGCAATGGGGTACCCAAAGACTATTGAGGCTAACAACAAGGGGACTTCAATCCTCAAGCGACAAGGCAGTCGTTAAGCCGCTGACCTATTCCTTAACCAAGAACAGGAACATTCCACTTTGTATTGGCAATAGACACTATAAGCATCCAGCTAGCGACCCAACACACTACAACAGCGCTTCCATCAATATCGGGGTGAAGGCGAAGTAACTGACAAGTTACAGTTGGTCTAGAGGTGGGGCACCTAGTCCGTCTTCTTCTTAGTGGGCTCGAGTCAACACACAATCAATCATCTAGCAGGCAATCCAACACACTACAATAATATCGGGGTGAAGGCAAAGCTACTAGCGCAACTGCTAGCTGGTTCTCGAAGAGAACACCCTTGGTTTTATACATGAAGACTCCTCGAGTCAACAACAGGAACCTCAACTTAAGATCTTGACGTGTCCAGAGTCAACAGTATTGATTCCAATAAAGCTACTACTTGTGAAGTGTGTGTACAATCTCCACTAGCAACCTGAGACCACCTGCACCAACTTCGTACAAAGTCGGGGTGTAATAATCTGAGGCTCTAGCCTGCTCTGTGCTCCCTTTATACTACTGAGGTCCACGGTACATGTGATAAACAGAATGAATAATATAAATGAGTGAAAATGATGTGATGGGTACAACAGCCAATGAAACGACTGCCGTTTGGTTTTATGATGGGTCTATTGTCAGCAACGGCCTCTGGGTCAGCTAAACAGCGAGTAACCAGACGAGAACCCCAACCAGGATAAACCCGATAGATGCTAGTAGCTCATGTGTTCCCCGAGCAGTAGGACCAGTCGTACGGCGTCCTCCCTGGGAGGCCGTATGTCGTAGGTCGGAATGCGAGGCGGAACCCGGAACGAGTCGAAGAGGGTGTGATATCCACTCAGGTATACAACCCGGGGTGTGGATATAGCCCGTAGTACGGTGCGAAGGAAGCAGGGCAGGGTGGAGACAATGCCTATGTCAAGCCAAGGTAGAAGCCTGAGATTAGACAAGGTAGAATCTACTGTACATGGAGATTCTACCGTACTTATATAGGCTTCTAATAAATTAATGCGATCGCGGTCAATCACGATCAGTTCCTGCACCGTAGCATTAAGGAGCATTAATGCTGATGCTCCTGGACTCCTCTGTGTTGGTTTCCGTGGTGTCGGTAGACCTAGGAGACCCGATGTTCGGGTTTCCTAGTCCTAAGTGTCATCGTATCCAGTGGTTCAAACCCCTGATCGAGTTTGCAACCACTCCTGTACTTCGTGTACTCTTCTATGTCAGCCATTGGTGCGTCCGGGGACTAGAGTCCGTCTGTACGGGTTCCTAGTCCCTAACATCTTCTGTATCCCGTGGCGCAGACTCCCCAAGTCTGCGGCTTTAGAATCCGAGGTCGGGTTTCAACCATGAGAAGGTCACGTGGTGGCGTCATGAGAGTCCCGTGCTGCTAAGACGCGTCTGTATCCATACGGACGCGTTGCGCGAAAAAGTAGAACCTGGGCGATTCATGACATCTATGCCAAGCAGAACAGCCACACTGATCCGCTAGCGTCCATTTATGGGTATCATAAGCGATTCCTCAGCTTGCCATCAGCTGCTGGAATCTCTATCCTGACGAAGCGGAGTTGAATCTGCCGCCTGGAGTCATCTAGCACTGGTCAGAGCACCGGCTAGCAGTCCGTTCATCTGTTACTGCATATGTGGTGACCCGTGCATCTGCACCAATAGCCTGCTAGCTATTCCTCTACTGTCTACTTGTCTCTGTTTGTGACTCGCGACTGCGTCGCTGAAACGGTGCACTTCTTATATGACTAGGAATAGCTAATTGATAGGTATTGCGAACAAACACCCAAAACAACCAACCACAACCAATCTACCTCCAAAGATCTAAGTGCTTCTCTTTGTGAGTTCGGGTCCAGGCCGTAGTATGCGACCAGCAGGTTTGAACAAACACAAGTTTGATTTATAGGCTTCCAACAACACACTCTACAACATACTAGCAATATGCAACCGCCAACAACAACACTGCTAGGAACCTAGGGATGGTCCGGGGGTGTGTTATATGGGGTGGATACAAGATGGCTGGACCGCTAGGTCGAGAACACCAGGGCAGAGTATGTAGGTTTGTGAAAATCCTCGCTAAGGGCAACCCCAAAGACTACTGAGGCTAACAACAAATGGACTTCAATCCTCAAACGGCAAGACTCTCCTTGACCACCGACCTATTCCTTAACCAAGAACAGGAACCTTTCCACTTTTATCAGCACTAGTTCACTACAAGCGTCCAGCTAGCGACCCAACACACTACGACAGAGCTTCCATCTATATCGGGGTGAAGGTGAAGTAACTGACAAGTTATAGCTAAACTAGAGGTGGGGGCACCTAGTCCGTCTTCTTCTTAGTGGGCTCAAGTCAACACACAATCCACCTAGCAAGCGATCCAACACACTACGACAGAGCTTCCGTCGTGTCGGGGTGAAGGCAAAGTCACTAGCGCAAACTGCAGTTGGGTCTCGAAGAGAACACCCTTGTTTTATATGTGGAGGTCTAGGACCAACAACACGAAATCCTCAACTTAGTCACTCGATGTTTCCAGAGTCCACAGTTTACTGATTCCAATATAAATACTACAAGTGAAGTTCAGTATCAACCTCCACTAGCAGCCTGAGTCCACTAGCACCAGCTTCGTCCAAAGTCTGGGGCGTAATGTTCTTCGACCCTAGTCTGTCCTGCGCTCCCTTTTATACTACTAGGTGTGAGTTACATGTGAAAGCGAGCTGAATAATACAATAAGCAATATTAGATGATAAGAAATACGGTCAGCCAATGAGACGACTGCCGTTTGGTTTTGGGACTGGTTTGGTATACGCCAGGTCAGCCTCGCTGACCGGCTAGTGTTCAACCGTGGGTATATCAATGGATCCTCAGCCCTGTCTATGCCGAGTACCCCTTCCGGACCAACCGGCGATGTAGCCGGTGATCTAGGTCATCTCTACTCTGTCAGAGCGTCGATCTATTACATCTAGGCGCTGCAGTGTTGCGACTGACATCAAATGGTCATAGCTCATTGGTCAGAACATCGATCCACCCTCCGGTCATCGGTACAGGCTGTACGATCGTCCCTAGCTCCGTTCCAATAGCCGACTGGCTATTCCCCTTTGCCCTAGCTGCCCAGATCGGGCACTAGCCACGTGCTGCCTCATCTCGTATGTCGTGGTATGTCTTTGTCAAAGCCCTAGCCGGTTGCTAGTAGGGTTATTCCGCCTAGCGCCGTCTAGTCGCTTATCTAGAGATTAGATAGTACCACCGGTTACCGCGCCGAGCTTCCTAGCTCTAGGAGTAGTCCCCTAGCTGTACTTCCATCGTAGATATCTGTCTGCTAGACCCTCGCTAGCTCCGTCCCAAGTCATCTCTGGACTACTAGAGTCTCCCAGGTCATGTCTCATGAATGTATAGGCAGTGGTTTAATCCCTGGTGGTTTGTGCACTCAGCTAGCAGCTAGCGCGTCATACTAGTGCAGCCTCGCGCTACAGTCAGCAGTTAGGGCTCGCTCTGACTCTCCTTTATATCACTTAACAAGTGGTCTGCGTACTAGCTGATATGCTAGTAACAACAGAAGTGCTAGTTGCTTCCCGTTGTATAAATACTGGTCATAGGAAATCGCAAAATTAGCCCTAGATGCCGTGCATTTATATCACCTAGTTGCAGTAAATATTCTCTCTGTTTTTTTGGGGGAGCTGAAACCTTTGTGTAACACCTTCAAGAGAACCGAAATCATGGTGGTAAAGAGACACATGAACCCATTAGTACAGTCCCATATAAACCTCCCTCTTTATAAGTTTACACCTTTCAACTCACCTGCAGTCTCCATCATCAGCGCTCTGAAGCCACTGCCAAGATCAACCAATTGCCACTTGTTTAAGTGGCGAGTGTGAAGCAGCCCGCACTGGGCTCATGCTGTTCTTAAAACAGTTCAAAGTTGCAACCAAAGAGTGTCTTTGCACTTTTGGCCTATTGCAGCCCTTCTAAGGTGGACTCAAGGCCATCAATGCAGTGTGGAATTCAACATTGTGTCGTGTAAGTTTGTTCAATTCCATGGTATATATGTGTGCTAATAAACTCTGCACAGTGGCATCCCACAATACCTGCACGCGACCAAGAATGGACGGAAGAGATAGTCCGGGCGGTGTTCAGGAAGAGACAGCTGGACAAGTTGATGATGAAAGACTTTCAAGCTGCCTTTGCAAATGTACTCGCTGGTGTCGATCCCGATCCAAGCAAGAGAACCCCTGCCGGGTGCGTGTCGCGGTATCAATCTCGCCGCGGGCCCCCCTAACCCTGGCACACCCATATGTAGGACCAAACGGGGTAGGGATGGTAGATTTTCTGATCATGACCTCGCCACTATTCTCCAGGAGGCGACTGGGAGTCCTGCGGGTGCTTTCAGTGCGCGCAGAACGCCTGGCGCACTACGGGTTGTCGAGATGTTCAGGATAATGCAGGCGTGACAGTGGGGAGTCTGCCCGATGAATGAATTCCGGAAGTTCTTGCTTGGGCTTGACTCAACAGTTCAGAACGTTCGAGGAATGGAATTCAGATGTGAGCATTGCGGTACGTCAGTTCTTTCGAAATGGTCCTTGAAAATAGCACCAAAAACGCGGCTCGCCGTCTATACGGCCATATCAATAACCTCGAACTCTAGGTGTTTTCGTTCTATCGCCTGCTGTAAACACTCTCATATTGGTGCAGGTCGGGCTTTGATTGCGAAGAGTCAATGCCACTGATGCGTGGCATGCGATTTGTCTCGGGCTATACCGTAGAATCTTCCTTGCTCCTTCGTGTTGTAGCCTTGCTTGCGGACACGTTGCTCTCATCTGGGGAGATCGTTATTATACCACCGATTTTACCCGTATGCTCCAACTGATCAATCTACTGATTATTAATTATTGTACAGCGGGAATTTAACCGCCTGGGGATTCCAGGACTGTCAGAGAGATCCTCTCAATGGGGGCTTTTTACGTTTATTGTCTTGCGTAACTGCCTCTTCAATTTGATGTTGGGTCAACTGGTCAAGATAGGATTGCCGTTCACTCGCCACAGGTTCAATGACATCTCCTGTAGTGCCTAAACTTCTCATGAGGCATCTCCCTCATCACTAATATCCATTTGTGAGTATTCTCCTTCCTATTTTGCGTTATAAAGTGAACCCTCTTCTTCAGAACTCCGTCTACGGCTGTTTCCCATTCTTCACCCCGTCTACAATGGAGCAACATCTGACCACCCATGACCTCGCTTCCCAGTACACCTTCCATCGACCCAAGTCTATTCAGGAGCCCAAAATTCCCCACACTCTCACCGGTATCAAATACGTTCTCAACGACTCCGGTCGGTTTCCGCCTACGCACAGCATTAAGAGTAAATCCCCTCCCTCGATCTTGAGCTGTCGATCTGTTGATTCCGAATTGAAACAGCGCTGGGTGGCGGTTATGGAGTCTTCAAAGACTCTTCAAAGTGAGATGATCTTCAATTTGACCTTGTACGTACTCAAAAATATTCAGACAAGATCCGGATTGCCCATGGGTGTGTATCACACTCTGAGTTGGACCAATTCTGACGTACATGATAGCTTATGCACACCCTGTTTCCATCACAGGAGTCCCTCAGCATGTGCAAGGCGTGGTACCGCGACTTCCCCACGCAGAAAATAAGAGAACACTCGTGGAAGTATCATGGAGTCCCGGGGAACTATATTGATATCGTCAAAAGTGTCATAAATACTACCATGGTACATTGGGCGGCAGAATGTCTGGTGAGGCTCATATTAGCTTTTCTTTCCTCGTCTGAATTTGTTCAGTGCGGTCTCTCAGTAAAAAACAACGACAATCCCAGAGGCCTCTACACTGAACAAGAAATTTACAACATGTTCATAGTTTTGGTAAGCAACGCCAGGAAATCTGAGGTGCATAGTGCTCACGTTCTTGTAGTCCACGTACATTTCTAACTTCATCCCCTCAATCCCCTTACTCAAGCAGCCATATAGCCATGCCTCAATCGGGAACGAGGAGCCAGAAAACGCTTTCCATCTCCGCTGGGCCGTGGCCCGAGTCGCCGTTGTGCTGCAACCTCGGACCACAAGAAGCTTCTTGAGCGCGTCCCCTGAGAAATCTCGGGTATCCCTTCCTGCTGATGCTGAATCTTTCTCCGAATACCACACCAATAACACCTTTTCGACACTTGTTTCCCATCTTGTGAACCTTTTCGGTACCTCTTCACAGAAACCATGCCACCCTTTCCTCGACAGGCTCCTCGAATCTGGAAGACTGCAGAACCAGTTAGTAGCGAATGTCATTGGTTTGGCAGTCGCTTCAGTGAATCATGCTCGAGGTACAGCCACTTCTGCTGTTTGAATACCTTTCTGAACCGGCGAGCAGCCGCTGTGCATGTCGACTTTTATCTAGATGATGCCAGAGCACATGAGCGTCGTCAAATTATCAAACTCCTTCGCAGCGATGATGAATTGGACCGCGACGACGTGCTCAATGGCTACCTCCGTGAGGCGATTCTCTTGGATTTTTCTGTTGAACATGCTGATCTTTTGCAGGTCTCATGATCAATCCAGAGTGCGGTGGCCATTGGAGAGACGTAACGGCGAACACGGTGATCCCACAAGGAGTGGGTCGTCTAGCCATGGTGGTCAGTGCCGGTGATCACATATGGATGAGTTTGAAGAATGCCAACCTCAATGTGCGCTCCATGTAATGAAGCTGAATGAGCTAACAGTGGTTAGTTGAACAGCCGTTGGACTTTGCGAGACCGACCGCTGTTGCACCTATGAGATCAATCGCCCCGCAGAAACTTAAAGGGTGCCTAGGTTTGATATACGCCGACCAAACCATCACGGAAATCATCAAGGTTGTCTTTGCCTTGAAGAATTTGCGCCGCGCACCGGGGACTGCGGGACGCCTCGCACGATTCAAGTCCAACTGCAACGAGACTGCGACAAACACATACCTCACGCCGGATGGAAAGACTAATCGTTGGCCGGGTTCAATGCATTTGGTGGTCAGTGTTTTGCTTGGAATGTGATACGTTTAACTGATTTGAACTTCAACAGTACAATGACTGATATTAGATGATACACTCCCCGACCGACGAGAATCGCGGGCGGTTGTTTCCGGCCTATACATGTACATGTACAATGCAGGGATGTGATGTCATTAATATTTTATCTGGTACAATACAGCACACAACAGCGGCAAAGTAGGCGCCTTCATGATAGAATGCTTCCTCAAACTCGATTAATATTAATTGTCTGCGGGCATATAGATAATCTATCCTTGGCTGTGCCGCAAGGAAGTGGCTGGTTCTAACCCAGGCCGTTCTTAACTGTTCCATAAGGTGCCAAAGCAAACATTTTTATTGCAACTATTTAAACTCGGAGATCACCGAATCAATGGGAGCCAGCTTCCGCCGCGCCACGTCATCACGTGGAGATTCTCTTTTTTCTCTCCCGGTCCGTTGGTGGGTCTTTGGGAGTTCAGACTTAGTCGGAAAGCACCTGATGGCATGTGACGTAACGTGTCGATGTTGGACAAACGAAGCAACGGTTTCCCTCGCGCATTGGCACCTTGAATATCCTTCCACAAAGTCAGCTGTTTTTCTGATTCGTACAAGTGTAGCTGGTTTTGAACGTTGCAATTGACAAGGGGAACTCAGGATTAAAATTTCGTACGTGGGGAGGGGGGGGGGGGGGTCCCGGGGGAGGCTGAAAAAAACTTTTTGATACTTTTGTTGGAAGGGGTTGAAAACCCTCAATTTACCGTTTGGACAATGTCAGGTAGGGTTTGTACGATGCCCGAACCATCTTGGAGGTCAATTTCCTAATATGGAATGCCAGATCACGTACGACGCGTAGATTTTGCCTTCCGTTGGCTCAACCACCTTCCCCGATGTTCAAAAAAAATAACTTGAGATTCACTATCATGGATATACAGTCCCACTATTTTCGCTGCCAATATACACCTAGGTTATGATAATTTGGTGCCCAGTGCTAAAGTGGGGGTGATAGACCAGTATAGTACAGGGGTGTAAGGAAGAGCACACCAGAGGTATATTAGATGGCCAGGAAGCTGCTACTACACTGTAAGATAGTCAAACTGCCCATCAAGCCTGCCCCCAGTGGTATCCTAAGCTGCGGCCCTAAGCGGAGGCGACGGCCCGGCGCTAGGGGTGGGAAACTCCTTCCCTATATGGAAGGAGGGGGGGGGAGGGGGGTCCGCCGAGGGTCGAAAAAAACTTTTCGACCCTATGTACTTATTTCGAATCCCGAGTTCCCCTTGGCAATTGAACCTCTACTGGCGATTCTATTTTGGGCGCGCATATATATATCCTGGAGAATGCCGTTATCACGGCGTTGCTATACCGCTCTGGGAGATCTAGACACGGCAATTGTGACGCCAGTTCTGCTAGGTTTGGTTATGGGCGCTGTCCGCTGCCGCTGCGAACCGTCCACGGCTGCCAGCCTGCCACAATTGTCTCATTGTCTCCAATGGCTCATTGTGAGTTCATGTCCCCTGAAAGATAACCTTGCATAATGTCTGATTGGCTGCCCAAGTGCGGCTCAGGAACTAATTCGATACACGTTCTGTGATCCGACGGATCTCTCTCAACACTTCTAACACGGTGTTCGAAACCCGTCGTTCCATCCAGACATCAGGGACGCCTATGAACATCGCTTGCTAGCCTATAAGTAAGAAGTCTGTTATCCACCTCTCTCCAGCTTACAACCATGTACCTTGCCTCATTGATTTTGAATCTTCTCGTATTAGCCCCTTGGCACATGAGTGCGGACGCCTACATCTGGCCCAGTCAATACGACATCCTTGAGGACGCCTACGTCTTGTCCTCTGGCTTTGGCTCGGACGGCACCGTCGATGAAGTGACCCCCTGCTCCGCTACCCCCCGCCGGTAATAGTCCGGGACGCCAGAACACAGCTGAATGGCTAAGAACGTAAGTCCCTCGCGGAACTGCTTGTTTCACATTTCATATCTACTGGCACTAGCGCATACCATGACATGGCCACATACGATTCAGCGACGGGTCTAGGCGGACTCGATGGTTCCATTCAGTTCGAAACGGACCGGCCAGAAAATATAGGCACTGCCATGAACACAACTGTGGAATTCTTTGGTCCGCTGCAGTCGAAGCGTGCCTCGTGTGGGTGGTTATATTCCTGCATGCTTGACTCCGACTGATTTGTCCGATGATAGTCGCTGATAGGCTTGCATTGGGGTACGAATAATGTCCTGCACTCTGTCCTATCTTACTTAGCATGGGCGGTGCTCTAGGGTCGTGCTGGCGATCAAGAACTGCGGGGGTCCTACGATTCCGTTTCGACCAGGGCGTATCGACGCGACGGAAGCCGGTGCACCTGGTGTTCCCCAACCTGAGCAGTCGCTCGAGACCCACGTCGCAGCCTTCGCGCGGCAAGGGTTCAACATGACTGAGATGATCGGTCCGTTTCCCGTTTCTTCCCGCTGAAACCCATTCTGAATATTTTCTAGGGCTAGTGGCGTGTGGGCACACTGTCGGCGGGGTGCACGAAATTGATTTCCCTCAAACTGTTCATGGCGCTATCACAACACCGGATAACCCAGAAGGCGTGGTTCATTTCGATGACAGCTTCGACGTGTACGACAATCACATGTGCGTTCGAACGTCGGCGATGCATTTATATTTCACTAGCTCACGGATCCTACAGTGCAGTGCAGTACATAGACGGTACAAACACCGACCCTCTCGTGGTCGGCTTTAACACCACCACCAATTCGGATGCGCGCATCTTCTCAGCAGACGGAAATCGCACGATGCAATCATTCGCTGCGGATCCGAACTTTTTCTTGTCAAGATGCGGTTCCCTTCTGGAACGCATGCTCAATACGGTCCCGGCTGGCGTCGTGCTGGGCGATGTGATCGAACCCTTGGAAGTTAAGCCGCACCAACTCCGGCTGTTCTTTGATAACACCGGCGGTCTGACTCTTTCGGGTGACATCCGGGTACGTTTTTTTTTCAACTCCCCTTATCGCGCTAAATCTCCGTCCAGATATTTGGAACTACCTCCATAGCAGCTGCGGCTGACCCCGCCGATATGCCCGTCACGTTAGTCGCTTCTACTTATTCGAACTGCCGATGTTCATAATCTACATACAGGCTCGTCTGGACTGATCGCAACGGCGGAAAAAATTCCAACTACTCGACTACAGCAACTTGGGATGACTTTATGGCCGCCACGAGTCTCTGGGGCGCAGTGCAGCTTTTTTCAATTTCAACGCCCATTGACCCAGCCACCGGAATATCATCCTTCGTAGTCGACTGGGCGTACAATTCCCAGCTCCCGTTAACTACTTCCGACAACGGGGGCTCCGGATTCCCTCTTCAGGACGTCGTTTTGTTCCAACGCACGGGGAGCTGCCATGGCACTGTGGATCAAAACTCCACCGTCAACGCCGTGGTGAGTGTTTCGTTTTCGTGTGCTTATTTGCTCAGTTGGAGCTGAACGCATTCCAGATCCGAAACGACATGGGCGACGTTACGTCTGCATACATCGAATACACGCACAGCGCCACACAGGTAGGCTCTATGGCCCTCAAACAGGTCACCATCCGCGCGGATTTCGTGCATGTCGGAAACTCTACCTCGCCGTTCTATGATACTTACACCACCTCGTTCCTTTCCAACGACGGGTTCTCAACACTCGACGCGGATATAGTCTCCTTCGACCTGTTTGCCGTCGTAGGCGGGAAAACCTACTCGTCTTTGGACAACCTTCAGCTATTTACGGGCTGCTGATTCGTTGGGGTGGTACCTTCCTGGAACATTACAGCTATGCGTTGGGACACCTAATATGTAATCTTGGAAGTTCTTGGTCCGGATACAAGCGATGAATTGAAATCGACTGACCTCCTTTTACTATCCAACCCACAGAGTCAATCAAGTTATGCATGTAAAGTTCGGATCAGCATAAGCTGTGCTGGAGAACCCACCGGACCTGCGCCAATGATACGACGTATGACTTGAACTTTCATTGGGGGAGTGGCTCCAGGTTTCAATCCAGGCCATCGATGACTTGCAACCGCTTTTTTTATGCTGCTTCTTCAAGTAAATCATGGTAAGTCATGTCTCCACGGAGCCAAGAACGATGTGAGAGAAGACCTGGTGGCGAATGGCTCGCGTCTCCCTTGACTTGAGATATTCCGCTGCTCAGCTGGTTCGATTTCAGGGCAAGACATTAAGTAATGAACGAAGTCAACTGCAATTTTTTTATGTTTACTTCTCCAAGACCCAAATAAATCATGGCTCAACGGAGCCAAGAACGAGATGGGTAAAGACCCGGTGGCGAATGACTCGCCTCTGCTGGACATCACATTGGATGCCCGGAGCTCCTGGTTCAAATCCAGGGCAGGCCATTGCGAGTTCATCCCGTTTTTCTCATGCCGTTGCTTCCGTCGACAAAATGAATCATGGCTCCACAGAGCCGAAAACCAGGTAAGAAGAGACCCGGCAGCGAATAGCTCGCTCCTTCCCACCAGAATTGTTTAACTCGAAGTGGCGGGAGTTCCTGGTTTGACTCCCGACCGGGTCATTTCTGCGTTATTGCTGAACCTGAAACCAAAATGACTCAGGCTTCATCGGAGCCAAGAATGAGCTGAGAGAAGGCCCGGTTGCGAATGGCATTCCCCCGCTACGCCTGAGATGGCAAGTAACGCACACGGTCGGAGCTCTGGTTCGAATCCGGGCTGGGTCATTATGAGGGCGCACATCTTTTTCGTCAGGCTGCGTCAGGATGGGCCAAGTATTATCGCACAATGCTCTTGCGCTATCTTAGAAATGGCGTGAGTTCGGTCTAGAAGTAACTGCGAAGGAAAACAGAGAGTAACAGAACCAGTCCATTGTAACTTCTATTGTAATGCAATGAATAAGTATCTCGGTAGAGCGATGCAACTTAAAAGTAGCGATAAGTAGCCAATAGGCGATAGTATTGGTTCAACATCCTCACGGGAATCCCAGTAACGGAGCCCTCCACTCTTAAATCCTCCCCTGTCGATGCAAGGCGATCAACATCAGCAGGGCAGTCTGCTGCATCAGCAGCGTCGTGCCCATGGCGAGAGCTGCTTCCATGGTCTACCATAAATTGCAAATGAAACCGGTGGGTAATAAGAAAGACAAGTCAGCGGCTCCGATTCTTGAGTAGAAGGGGTAAGAGAAACGAACCTCGTCGTCAAGTTCATCTTCTTCCTCGTCTCCATATTCCTCCTCGTCATACGCCCCTGACGCAGATGGCTGTGGGGGCAACAATCTCAATCGTATAAGCAGATTGCCGAGGGACATACCTGTGGGTCGGGAACTGGCGCGAGTCGATTGCCATCGTCGGCGTCGAGAGTCTGGATAGCGTGACAAGCAATCAGGCGGTTCGGGAGTGCGAGAGAGAATAATGGCTCACTTGACAGTCGTTCTCGTCGCCGATCACATCCTCCTCGTCCTTGCTACTCCTCACCTGGACCGCCCTAGCGTTCCCTGCCGCGTTCGAAACCTCGCGCACCCAAAGTGCCGTCCTAGCTGCCACAGACGATACCTCCTGCTGCAAATGTCGTTTGGACGTGTTCGCTGCTGGGGCTGGCGTCGGTTGAGCGACCTCTAGACGCGCTTTTTTGGCTGCCTGCGACGCATGCTGGTTTTCCTTGTTGGTGAGAGAGTCTACGCGCAGACGCTTGGAGGTGGATCGCGTATGCATGGTAGATTACACGGGACGGTAATTTGCTGAGGGACGACCAGTTGTGTGAGTAAGTGAGAGAAGAAAAGAGGGAGAAAAGATCTGCAAACACGCGTACACAATGGGGACGGGCATCGGCCGATCGGACAACGGCAGCTTTGTCCGTGTTTGCTTCGCTGATAGGCTCGGTTCCAGTTTTCAAAACCCTAAGGATTTTTACTACTCCAGCCTATCAAAATTCTGAGTGGGCAGTTCGATTCAAAATATGTCAAAGAATAAAATGACCGCGGCCAAAATTCAAAATTCGAGATTAGGTGCAACAACTACGCTGATTTCTGAGAAACTTGGGCATTCCATGGGGAATTCAAAGGTCAATTAAAAATCCATGGCGGTCATCTGAGGGTCCGACTATTTTGAAAGAAAATTCTCCGCAAGGTTGAGGCGATTAGTTAAGTTTTGCAAAAGCCTTAGGCTTTCTGCGTCCAAAGGGCAAACACGTCGAGTCACACCGTGACTAGCTAACGATCGATCGCGTTCGCATCTTGGCTCTTCTACTCGTATATCTTCGCTCTTCTGCTACTGTCGGCTCTCTCTTGCTCTTGATGTGTCGTAGTAACCGTGCTATCCCCCCCTATCCGCTATGCCGCGGCCCACTGCGCATGCCAAATTGACCTACAGATTAAATCATCATCCGCAAGCCCTTTCTGACTCTCACAACAGCAGCGACGAGGAAAACATACCCCCAGAGCCTTTGGAGCCCTCCACTCGTAAAAATGCCACTAAACCAAAGCCATTAAAGGTGCAGATATGTTGAAGTAAACCCTAGAAGATTGCTAGTCTGTAGTTTACCGCGCGCCGGGTAATTGGTCGCCGACCTTATTACTAATCGTCGGAGTTTGAATATGCTCCCACGCCTTTACTTCCGCGCCGCCATTGCTCTCCTGCTCACTTCTTAATCTTTCTGGCCTGCCCCAGCCTGAAATGGCGCCCCGTTCTCGTTGGAGAGATCCTGAAGGAGTCCGCACCATCACCAAAATCGTCAAAAACACGATTCCGCAATGGAAAGATGGTCTTGACTCTTGATGCATGGCAATTGAAGCTCTTTGTGCGTATCCTTGACGGCAGCGACGTCTTCTGCTGTATCGCGACTGGTGGCGGCAAATCTGCGCTCTTCGCAGTCCCAATCATCGTTCTCAAGGAAGTGGCTCGGCGTCCTGACCTGTATCCGGATCTTCCGGTTGACGAAAGGCCTGGCTGCAAATATTGTACGATCCATACTGGTCTCCCACACTCATATTAACTTTATGCAGGTCCTCGAGCTCAATAAACTCAATGTCCCTGCCTTTTCTTACTGTCACGAGACAGTTACAAAAGCGCGTATCGCTCGTGCACGAAATCCGCGACTGCAAGACTTGGAACATACTCTGTGTCGATCTGGAGCACCTGGGTGAGAAGGCTTGGTGACAAATTGCTGCGTTCGACGTCTTTCGTGCGAATATCGTGTACGGATGTGCCGACGAGGCGCATCTTATCAACACATGGGGCGCGGAGTTCCGCCCGCAGTTCAGGCATATCGGTGCCTTCTTCAACGCCTGCCTACCCTCCTCCATCTCCGTAATGGCGCTTTCGGCGACCGTAAAGCCCGGCGCTGCCCTCAATTCAATCCGCTCCAGTCCCTTTATTCTCCCATCCCATTGAATTCAATAGCCCCGCTCCGCTGGATAAAGCATTCAAGCTGGCAAAAAAGGAGCGCGAGGAGGCGGAATCTACTCTTGTCAGATTCGGTAACACAGTGTATCGTGCTGAACACAAACTCCCTGCTAACCACAGCCGTCCAAAATCAGCCTACTTCCCTTCTCCATCATAAGCTCCCTCCTCGACAATCTTTTGAGTCTTGACTCGTTCGCCAAACTCGAAAGCCTCGTGGAGCCATGGTTCTTTTCCCGCGACTATCGCGTCCGGCTATATGCCGTTGTACACAATCTATCCTCGAGCATCTTCGCCCAATGCGAACAGGCGCGGTTGGATAAGAACACCAAGCAGCGTGCGTCTCACAAGGGAAAGAGGAAGGCCACAAATTGGGACGGCTCGGAAGAGGAGGAGGACGGAGATTGTGACTCGGAGGCGAGGTAGAACAAGATCGACGCTCGTCGCCAATCCCCCCAGCACCAAAGCGCTCGAGGCGCGTTCTGGAAGAAGTGACCAACGCGCCACAATCGCCACCCATGCACGCTGTCAGAAAGCCTGCACAACGGGCAGTGGGAAAAACGGTGCAACGTGGCCCAAGGAAGAAACTGCAAAAGGCCATCGAAGCAAGTCAAAGCTATTCGAATCCCTATTAAACATTGCGATGGCGTGCTACACAAAAATTTGTGAGCTAGGTTTGTTTTAACTCGCCGCTGTGTTATTGCATTTTTGTACGCTACTGCAATTCATTCGCCTTCGCTTTCACTCGCCGTCTCCTCGCTTTCACGCTCCTCGTCCTCAGATTCCTCATCCACTTCCTCCTCCGGCCCAAAAATCAGCTCCAGCAACTCCTCGAAGTCTGCTGGCTCGTACCAGTCATCACAGAGTCCTGTTTCAGGGTCTGTCGAAACAGCGAAATCCGAGCCGCTGACGAAGGCTTCGTCACTGTGATCTTCATCATCCCATCCTTCGACCGATTCAGCGGCCAGAGACGCCCTTGTGGCTCGCAAGGAGGGCTGGGTCGATGCCGAGGAAGGATTAGGAGTGACTGTACTTTATGGGGCTGAACCAGAGGCAAAGCTGGTGATTACTAGAACAATTTGGGGAGGCGGATGTCTTTGGTAGCTCCGCACGAGCTTAACTGGCGGCTGCGGAGGATTTCCGTCCATTTGGTGATTCAAAATTGTCTCCAGACGGTCTTCAGAATCGTTTGACGCGTGCAGAGAGAGAAATTTGGGCTGTAGACGTGGCAGAGAAGAAAGAAGACGCGTCGCTATCGATTGTCACCAGTGTGACATGACGCGAATGTGGTTTCAAACTCCGCTGATTTGTAATAAGGTTGGCGAGCGATCAAGCAATCGAGCTGATCAACAGACTACAAACAACCGAGGTACGAGGTAAGTTATGTTTGTAGTGTCTGTCTACGAGAGACTAGAAGATTGCGACGAAAGGGAACCTCGTTGCAATCCGGTAGCGTACATGCTTGTCAGTACACTACTTATATACTGTTTTTGTCACCTTCGAGGCTATGTATACGCATCATTAACAGCATCCCGCATAGTGATGGAAAAGTTCGGTTCGGTTCAGGTTCAGGGTACTTTTGCCCGAACGCTGAACCCGAACCTCGGGTTCGGTTCAAAGAATTTTCGAACCTGAACCTGAACCTCGCGTTCGGGGTTCAGTGCGTTCGGTTCGGCGTTCGAGCAAGTTCGAACGCCGAACCGAACCTCCTTGACTGCGAAAAATTACATGGGCGCCAGGATACAAAAAAAAAATTCTATTGAAAGAGGTGGAGGCTTTAGGTATGGTTTTGGTGTCAATGCTGTAGAAAAATCGCATTGCGGAGGCACCGCACAGACAGCAATCCGATTTTAATTTTTGGGGCGCACCAGACATTGAGGCAGGCATGAAAGGAAGTGAATTTGGTGCAGAGCTTGAGTTCAATGTTATACGTGAAAAAAGGCGAGATCGTCGGCCCAGATATGAAGTAAATGCACCTGAATTATAGCAAACTGGAGCTTTACAGACAGACAAAATTGTTGAAAATGTTCACCAAGCCTGGGTCCTATGGCGCCACTGTTCATGAAATGGGACGGATAAGTAGACAACTGACGGCGGGGCTGGGTGGCGGGACAGCAAAAGGGTACGCCAGGTGAGCCAAGTCGCCGCTGGTGTCGATGTGGGTAGACGTCGGAGATTGCCGCAACATTTCCCACCACCCGGCCCGGGTTCGGCGTTCGAACGCGTTCGAACGCGTTCAGCAAAATCTTGGATTTCCCTGAACCTGAACCTCCAGTTGAGGTTCAGGTTCAGTAATTCATCGAACCTGAACCCCGAACTTGGCGTTCAGTTCGGTTCGGTTCAGGTTCGAACCGATTTTCTGAACCGAACTTTTCCATCACTAATCCCGCAGCCAACAGTCATTACTGTGAGCTCGCAACAGCTTGCACAGGCTTGCACAGCTCTCACCAAATCCAACAAGATACTCGAAAAAGACAACAGAATAGCGGAACTGGAATCTATTCTCTCCCGGCTGGAATCGGAACTCCTGGAGCTACGGCGGCGTCCTAAGGACACATCTGAACGCGTCTCCCACGGCCATGAAACGCGAGAACGTCCGCCTCCGCATCCATTTTGCCGATATCGAGTTGCAGCTGCTACAGATGGAAACCGATACGACTCGACGATTCAGTGCCAGACTGAAGCCAGAGCGACAGCGTCGGTTGTTGCAGGAGAAGATAAGCATTCAGGAGTCGCTGGACCGCATCATCTATCCCATTCTCCATATCCCTGTCGAAATCACGTCCGAGATCTTCCTTCACTGTCTTCCAGTCGATGGAGCTCGATCGGACGCGAGGTTGGCACCAATGCTTTTAGGTCTGGTCTGTCAAGTGTAAAAGGATATAGCGTACACAGACCCAAGGCTGTAGGCTGCGCTCAGGATTAGTTTGTGGGATTGGGATCGAGTCAATCCCATTCTCGTGCAGGATTGGTTTCGCCGCGCAGGCTGCGCCCCATTGTCCCTCAACTTGGCGTTTCGCGGTAGCCGTTGCGCATTCTTCGCGCTCAAACCTTACCTCTGCGACTGTCCATCCTCGTCCCTCTTCAACGACCACTGGGATCAATTTGACCTCATTTCGCGGTTACAATTTCACTCCGGCCGAGTGTTTTGACCTACTTCTTCGCGCCTGAAGGCTCATTCGATGCGAATTCTTCTCCATTCGTAATTCCACTCCCCCTACCCGCACCACACGTGTTTTCCTTGCTAATCTCGAACTCCTCACTCTAGACATGGCTTCGGATTTGGATACGGTGCTCCTCGACTCCCTCACTCTACCCCGACTTCGCTCTTTGAGCCTTGCATGCACATTGAGTGACCGTTTTATCGACATCCCCTTTCTTTCATTCCTACAAAGAGCTCCCAGTGTCCAAACCTTCAGCGTTCTATTTTACGGCCGCACATCCCACGAAAACGGAGTTATGGTCGCAATTCTACGTGCAATGCCCGTTTTGACTTCCCTTGAATTACGATTCTCCCCTGCCACTATCGCCCCCGACATACCCCACCACCTCCACGAGTCTTCCGCCTTTCTTCCTCACATTCGAAAACTCTTTTTCTCCGCGAGCCAGAGGGTACCATGGCAGGATCATTACACTCGAACTCTCGTTGATGCCCTTGGCTCGAGGTGGGAGGCGAAACCCGGGATTTCTCAACTTGTAGATTTCGAGTTCCACTTTTCTTTGGTCCCAGTGGCGGTTTTAGATCCCGAAATTTCGGACTGCGTTGCGAAGCTGAAGGACAAGGGAATGCGGATTTACATTGGTTCGCACCGGTAAGATTCCACGACATAGAAATCCTCTCGGTATGGCGGCTGTTGAATGTTCGTTCTCCTATCACCGCTCACTGTTTCCTCAGATACTTTTTCCGTTGCTATTCAATAGGTGGAGGCATTTTTCCTTGTCATCGGCTGATTTCTTTCGCTCTCTTTGTCAACTCGCTTCCTTCCTCCCACTGTAACGTCTTTGGAATGTTTTCGGAGTCAATTGATGTATTGCTGTTCTGTTCAGTATCCTCGGTGATTTTTCAACCAAAGTTCAAGCTGGGGAATCAAAGTTGTGCTTGACTCGTCCAGTCAGTGCGAGCCACAAGGCATCTCTCAAAACTCGTCATTCGTTAAGGAATGTCAAGCGCATTCTGGAAGAAATGGGCGCGCAAAATCGAGAGCATCATTCTTCTTTGATTCTTCTCGGAATTCCTGCTCGATATCCCCATTTCTGACTGTGACTACTGTGACCGTGGATCCACACTAGTTTTCCTCTTCCCACGTCGGACGCAGACGAACGTATCTCTGAAGCCCACAGGTCAGAAAAACGTGAGTCTTCGCTTTTACAACCTGCATCCGATGTTAATATTTCTCAGCTGAGGACCCGCTATCCGACACGTTGTCGCAGCGCAGACTAAGCAGACCGAGCGTCTGCAAACCTAGGTTTTCGAGCCCCCAACTGCCATGGACCAGCAGATTCAGGAGCAGGAGGAAAACCTCGAGAACCACTGGGCTATTTCGTCCCCAGTGCGTCGGGTCCCAGCGGAGATTCTCTGCGAGATATTCTTCCTCACCTTGCCATGGACACGGCGGGTCGGCAACCTCGATGTTGAACAGGCACCATGGCGGCTTGGGCTCGTCTGTCGCCAGTGGCGAACCACCGCACTGGGTCTGCCTTGTTTATGGTCGTCCATTGCGCTCTACTCATCTTTGGCGAAGGCGGTCCACCCGCCCGCAATGGTCGAGACCCATCTTGACCGGTCGGCCAACACTCCCCTTACTGTAACTTTGAATTGCGAAGATGACAAATTCAAGGCTTTCAGCTTCTCCGCATGCTTCAATCTCGTTTCTCTCCATTCCATGCGCTGGGAAACCGTGCGCTTGCATCTGCACCAATCATTCGGCGGACCACTGGCATTTTTCACTCATTTGCGAACTGTGAACGGGAAACTTCCCATTCTGCGCACCCTGGAGATTACAGAATCTCTGTCATCCCCATCCCACTCCGACAATCCCTCACTCAGGGGCGACATGTTCTCCATCGCGCCCAGGCTGCGGGAGGTCCTTATCTCCCACTGCAGGAGGGTACAGACTGGACTGGTTGCCTCTACCAAACATTCAACTCCCATGGGCCCAATTAACCCGCTTACGCGGGGCCTATCGATCCCACGAGGACGTCTTGCAGGCTCTGCGGTCGTGCCCGAAACTGGTAGAATGCGGGATAACCCTCCTTGGGCGGCACTTTGCCCCGCTTGGTGATAGTCCGCATCTCCCACTCCCGAATTTGCGCCACCTGAGTGTCAACAACCGCGATTTCCTGACATTTATCACGGCTCCCTCGCTACAAGAGCTGTGGATCTCGGGTGAGGCTATTTACCACCTCGACGAATTGATCCAGCGGTCATCTTGTACCTTGGTCAAGCTCGTCATTCACAGATGCTCACAGCCCTCCGACCTCATTGACATTCTTCGTGCCATCCCCACACTCACAACCTTATTCGTCCTCATCTCGGAAAAGGCCATTGCCCGTGGTCTCTTCGACGCGCTGAAGATTCGAGGCGACCCCACGGACATCTGTTCTAATCTCACCCACATCGCGGCAGGTGGTTCCGAGGGATTCGGAATAAATACCTTCGTGGATATGGTAGAGACGCGCTGGTATGGAGACGGTTTGCCAACTCGCCTCTCCTTCATGCGCACCTTCTACACCCAGAAGGTGCGGTGTGGCCCCAGAGCGCGTATTCACAAGATGCAGAGCGAGGGCCTGGACGTGCGATTCGACACCGCATTTCATCCTTCCCCACAAAATTACTTTGGTGCTGGATGCCCGTAAATCACCCTTCCTGTTTTTGCGATTTTCTGTTTGTTGTTATATCAGCATTTTTCGTTCAAAATATAAATTCCGTGGGCTTGGACCCAGCCTTCCTCGACTCGCTTACTCTACCCCAGCTTCGATCTCCTAGCCTCGATTGTACATCGGGTCACCGTTACACCGACACCCCTTTCTTTCATTCCTAGAACGAGCTCCAGCCACCCAAGTTTCCGCGCTCAATTCTTCGACACATTCCCCAGGCCGGAGTTAACCGCACCATTCTCAGTGCGATGCCTACTCTGACTTCCCTTGAACTACGACTTTACTCCCCTGCTCCTGTTTTCGACATACTTCACCAACTCGACGGGTCCCCACATTTCTTCCTCGCATTCGGACACTCCTTCTCTGTGTTATGCTGCGGGTATCGTGGGAAGATCATTTCACTGCATTCGTCGATGCCCTTATGCGAGGCCAAATCCGTGCACCTGTTACGCCCACAAACTGATGTAAATTAACGTGCACTAAAGATCGCAGGTGCACGGTAAGATACGCAAATTTCGGTGATCTGCCGTGCACACCTAGGCACACCTTAAATACAGTGAAATCTGTCCCATATCTACTCTCTTATCTCCAAGCTCTCTCATCACGGCCGACATCTCCATCAATAACGGCGCGCCATCAACTTGGCATCGCCGTCACGGTTGCGCCCCTCGCGACGTTAGCCCGCCGGCCGACATCTGCCATCAATAACGGCGCCATCAAGTATCAAGATCACACAACGTCATCGACCATGGTCTTGAAAGTACCGTTGCGCCCGTCGTTAGCCCGCATCCACACAAAGATGGCTATGCCAGGCGCTAGTCCCTTCCACCATCAGACTCTCACTCACGATGGTTGGCCCCGTAGTCTCCTCGTTAATGGCACACGATCCCGCTCTCGAAGGCGACGAGCTGGGCTCTGGCTACGGGATGGCCGCAGGCAGGCCTCCTACACCACCTTTGATGGTCAACCATCAGCCCCATCGACGAACGCGGCTCCGCAAGCCCGAAGGTTGTACACTACACGACGCACAATACAACCTCTCCATTGAATCGCCGATTTGACTGAGAAACTCTCGGTGAGAAATTATTGATGCGAAACACCGAAATGAATGAGATGTGAGGTGGTGGTATTATATTCGCAGTGCGCAATGCAACATATGGAGTCGGTGCCAAGTACACTATGTGAGTATTATCACCGTCAGGAGGGAGGGCGTAGGTCTTGTCGCATCCGAGTGGAGCAGCGGAGCAACTGGGGAGGGAACAAGCCAGGGGAGGAGCGGGTGAGAGGTTGGGTAGTGAAGGATGGGGGTATTAGAGGGAGCAGAGAACGAAACAACAATGAGGAAGGGACGTCGCCCAGTCATGCCGGCATGTTCTATGCCATGCTCCTCGCGAGCTCTGTATGAATATGTACGGTCTTATTTGTCTTCCAGGCAGTGTGAGGACTTATTGTGAAGCACTGAAGCGATCGCGAACTGATGTCAAGTCGCGAACTGATTGTGCTGCTTCGTTCAACCACTTCCCCTCAATCGCCTGCTCTCAAACTTTGGGATATGCAACCTGACCTTGTTTCACGCAGTTTTGGTTTTTTGACCCAGAAAAATTAAAATCAGGATATGTGTGCATTAGCTGGAAGATCGTCAATTTAATATGGCTTAACAGAAGCGTTCAGGAGTCCACATGAAAATTTTGAAGGCAGTAGTAGACCTGTAGCAAACGGTATGATTTTTTGTGTGTCGGAATGAGAGTCGCGAACTGATATCTCAGCTCTGATCCATCCCAAACTTTGATTGTGATCTGTACTATCTCTCTCCTCTTACCACCACATCCCCACTTCTGTCCGGCAACATCGGTCGCTGGCGCCACGATCTTTGAACACCGAGACCAAACATACAATCTGTGGTGCTACACCAGGAAATAAATCCTTTCCACTTCACCAGCATTGACACTTTCGTTGCAGGAATACAGAGAAGCTGTGTGAATCTGCATGACTGTGCATGCAACAGTAAGTGTTCTATTACATGCAGGTACCATTTGAGTTTCCAGTTAAAAGTACTGCGAGAAGGCGGCAGAGGCATCCGAGCGATATCACGACCGGTGTGTTGGCTACATTTATTTTATTTGCATTCTCTAATACAGGCTGATCAAGTTGTTCACAGAAAGGATGCGAGGAAGCGCGCTGCGGCCAGTCTTACACGGCATGAAAGGTGCACCGTCTTTCATTTCAATTTCTGTGGCTCATTATTGTGAATGCTGACTTTCTGTAGATGTAGGAAACAGGAGGCCGACCCACTTGGCACAAGATCCTCGTCACGCAGACCCAGCACAAACCGCTAAAGACAGCGCCCCATTGCCGCCACATCGCTTTACGAGGTGAGGAGCAGCAAGACGAGGATGACACCTCCTCCGTCTCGGATGACAGGTACAATGACACCGCATCCCGCCGTCCGTCATTCCGTTATGCAAGGTCTGTCCCCCATGCACAATGCAGTGCAGCAAGTGCGGCCTCGACAATTGTTCGGGGTGTGCATGCACATGCATGTGGGACGAGCTCGTTGATTTGTTCGACCATCCGGATGGCACTTCTTCGCAAGTGCCCACTGCGGCGGCGACAACTGCCCCAGGTGCGTGTGTCTGCTCCCATTCTGATGTTGAAAGGTCGGACGCTGTTGACGCTCATGCACCCTAGAACAAAGATGAGAAGGACAATGAAGGGGAAATAGACACATTTCCTGAGGCATTCGAGAACATTGTATGCATCGCGCACGATGTAAGGCAGTGGGGTAGGTTATTCTTGGGTGCATGGGCGATATATTTCGTATTTTTTGTTCAATTCAAGTGGTTTATATTGTTCTAAGTACAGAGTGGAAGGTCCCTTAATTTTCCCATGAATTTCCGTGCATTTTTTAGTGGCTTGTGCTGAAGGCGGCGGCGCTGTCAAGACAATTGATGGCTGTCAATGGCGCCGCGCGCAGTCTTAATATTTGATGGCACGCCGTTATTGATGGCAGATATCGGCCGTGATGAGCAGATCAAAGGTATGTTCGGGAGATCTTGTAGATAAGAGAGTAGATACGGGAAGGTTTTCACTGTATTTAAGGTGTGCACAGCAGATCACCGAAATTTGCGTATCTTAACGTGCACCTGCCATCTTTAGTGCACGTTACTTTACATCAATTTGTGGGCGTAACAGGTGAATCCGTGATCGCGCCGGAAATCTCATTATGCGGACCATTGAACTTTCCTCCCACAATGACCGCTCACTGCTGCTCACCGTCCACATTACCGACTTGCTTGCTAACTCCCGCTGGAATGTCTTTGGTGGTACGTTTTTAGAGTTAATCAGTGTATTGCTGTTCTGTCCAGTATTAGATTGTGTTTTCTCGGTGATTTTTCAGACCCAACTTCAAGATTTCGACATATCCTTAGGCTTTTTTTCAGGGCACTTCATGGCTCCATATCCAAGAAAACCAGTCACCAAATGGCGTGTCACAGTAGGGATCCCCACCGTAACCGGATAAAACCGTAATACGGTTACGGTTATACGGTTACGGTACCGTACCGTACGACCTCTCAGAGAGATCTTTTACGGTACGGTTGTGACCGTATCGTATACCGTAATGACCCGTATAAATACGGCCGTATACGGGTCTTTACGACCGTAAATTGGCCTGCCACAGCCGAGTTGCATGTTGACGTGTACACCGCCCCGGTGACGCGTGCATCAAGCCGGACCATTATGTGCTCTCCTCGCCGCATCTGACGCGTCTCTGATTGAGACTCACGCATCCACGACGCGTCAAGATGCCTGCATCAGCCTCAACTAGTACCGTTACTTGCTACATTGTTGGCGAGGACTTTCGTCGGAAATCTCAAGTGATGAACTCTCGAAGCCAACTCGAAGCTTAGACCATCTGGGTTCAAGACTGACTTGGGTTCAACACTGTCGAACATTGAGCTGCACCACATCAAGAATCTCACGCGCCTCCCAATTTCGTGCGCTTTATGTCGGCCGATGATTCAACGTATAAAACTCAAGTGCAAAACCCTCGAGAACCTGGTCAAAGATGACAAGGCGGCTTGAAAAGCGTAGTTATGGACATCTAGTTCATTATTACATTTTATGTCAATTTATACGACTGTATACGGCCGTAATAACCGTACCGTAACCGTAACCGTACCGTACAAGCCCTTGTGAGAGTGAATACGCTTACAGTTACGGTTATGGCCGGTCAGAACCTGTAATGACCCGTAATTCTTACGGTCGTAACCGTATACGGTACGGTGGGGATCCCTAGCGCCACGTGTGATCTGTTGCACCAGTACGTGGCCGTGACTTTATGTGGCGCTCAGTACAAAACTAGTCTCTCGTAGACGGATGCTACAACAATATGCTCGTACCTCGCACGTCGTCTCCATAGCGGACTCGGCCGCAACGCAAAATGTCCAGCTTGAAGAGGTGGAAAGCCTTTGGTTCCATGCAGATCTTGTCATCCCACGGGCTGGAAACCGCATATTCCGTGTCTTCATGACGATCCTGAAGGACAAGTCCTCCGTCTTCGCCGACATATTTTCCTTTCCTCAGCCCTCGGTGCCAGGAGATGTAGAGACCATTGGAGGTGTTCCGGTGGTAAATATGCACGATGATCCCAAAGAGCTGGAGGTCTTTCTAAGGGCAATACGTGCCACCGTTCGTCTCAAGGATTCGAATAAATTAAAGATTGCTTCATTTCAGTTTTTTCATATCCCCACCGACAAAGACCGAAGGAGACGTTGTTGTTGCAGTGCTTCATCTTGCTCATAAATACAGATCTCACTGTGCCCGAAATCAGCTATCAATTGCAACTGCACTGTCACGGCAAGCTTTTGAATCTACCTCAGTTCGGCACCATTGCAATGACCTGAAGCCTTCTTTTGATCCCACACACCGCACAGTGCTCTTCCCCCGTGTTCATGCCAACGTTCATGTTTTTTCCCCATTCCTTTTTTTCCCCTACAGGCACTGGGGGATTCTCAAGATCGCTGCTCAACAGCACTACAATCATCAGTGGTGTCGGTATTCATTTCTTGAATGTTGAAATCTTCCAGTTGTGCAGCAGACCTTGCACATTTCGACACCACATCCTGCACCATGGTATCTTCTCGTTTTCTTCATCCTCTCTCCGTCCCCCAGCTATACCTGACGTTTGCAGATGTTTTGGGTGGTGTAACAATATGTTACCTTGATTGACTCTCATCAGTGCCGGAGCAAAGCGAATGCACAGCTTGTTTGGTTAAATCTGATTGCAACTCTTCACAGCCACTGGAGGATTGCGCACAGTTTGGTGAGGCTCTTCCCACAGGTTGAGTTTAAGCATGTAGCATGCCGGGAACTCGATTCACCTTGAACACTGGGAAGGCAAGTGCTTTAGGACCTCGAAGGATGGAGTTAAGGACCATCCGTTCCTCTGCCATGATTGAGTGTAGGTTTTGGATTGAGTATTTTTGATTTGTATGTCCACCTCACCTGCTTCCTTCAGCTCTTGTCTGATTTTCTTCACATCTTGAATAACACCACTGAGTACGTTCTAAATTGACATCTGTCCCTCAAGCCAATGAGCACGACATCAGATGGAAATCCGGGATAACACGAAAGTTCACTTACTTTGAAAGTTTGTATCGCACTCACTAGTTCATCTTTCATATCGGAGAACATAGCCTCGTTCTGTGATGAGTATATGACGCCCTTGCAGAAACCGAAGACTCTGCATCCACCCTTTGAATCTTTTGTACGCTTCCCGAGCTCTTCTATTGTGCTATGTGAATGCAAGGAAGCTTAGTCTCATCCTAATCAAAGCAACAGATATTGTATGTACCTCTGCAATATCTGTACTCATAGCCGAAGTTCTTTGGAGTGTGCAATATCATCTATAGTGCTGTCCTGGCATGCTCATCTCCAGCAGTACCATCCACTGCAGCTCGGGTTTGCTTTAGCATTTTCATGAGGGTATCGTCCAGCGCCTTGATCTCATTCATGAAAGCATTCTGTGTGCTGTCGCACGAGCATCCTGAGGAAGAGGCAAGCATTGAGCAAAGAGCAGATGAGCTCTATCTCACTCCCCTTAACTCCGTCCAAGAGTACTAACAGTGCTTTAGCAACGAGGGTAAGGCCTGCCAGCAGCACAAGGTCAAGAGCACTTTTGGCAAACTCAAGTACGGGGGTCGCATTATCGAGTACCAGGTCCAAGGCTTTGCCCCGTTGGTCGGGAGACATGGCTGGTCGATGGAAACATATGGGTTTGACAGAAGGAACAATGTGCCAGCCTCATGTGTGGCCTAAAAAAAGGTCTCAAGTGTACAAGAGTGTGGCCCACCACTCCGATCAGTGCATGGATTGGGGCTGCCCTAAATATAAAACGGTGATTAGTGCTGAATTGGTGCTGAATTGATAGGTGGAGTTTAAATGGCTTCAGAAAGGACACTCTTAATTTTAGAAAGAGTGAGGACTGGAAGCAGGCACTTACAAATGGGCTTACAATGGAGATGGAAGCGGGAGAAGGATAAATGTGTCTTCATCGTGCCAGGGACACCACTTGGAGCCATCAGGATTGCGTCGATGATAAGCCAGTAATTGGGCCATGGTTAGATACACGTGATTTTGCGTGTTTCTGATCGTGCTCATTGCTGAAACTGTTGTTTCTATGCAACAGTACTAGTTCCTGGTAGCTGTTGGGCGAACCACAGAGAAACGGGTGGATGTTCTAAGGAATTAGAACGTCCATTGGCTAGTCTCACCCTGAAAACCGTAAGGGAAATGTGTAGCCAATTAATAAGTCAAGGAACTTCTTTTGACTTGTTTCCAACATCCACTTAAGCAACGGAAACGGGTCAAGGGAACGGGAGTTGGCAATGTGTGGTGTTGTGTTGAGACGCTAGGGGAGACGTGTTTGGTCACGAGTGTTTCGGTTGCCAGAGTTGCCGGTTTCCATCGAATGCGGATACACCGAAACAGGTGGTCGGCTATTCTGAGGATCCGGATCACAACTCTAAAGGTGTTCCAAGGTTCTTTCTCAAGAACCCTTTCTGGGAAACCCTAGAGAAATGGGTATCTAACAAGACCTAAAAAGGAGTATTATCAAGTTCCGTGCTTGGAACCAAGGGGAGACTTGGGTTGAAGCAGAAACAGGTTGAACGAGATACAGTGCCGATCTATCGGTGATCGACACACCCTCTGAATAATACAGGGGTGCTGCTGACGGGTTCCTGCCTCGTAATTGGCAAGGGAACATGGTGTGCTTGCAGTTGGGAACCAATGGGAGGCGACGCTCAGAAGAACAACTGACGGAAACACGGTTAAAGAGGTGGATAAACAGACTTTTGACTCATTGGGATTGTGTTTTGGGCTTTGTAACAGTGTCTTGGCGATTGTATAAGTATCCGAGGGTGTTTCTACGATGGACACAGCATCTTCCCCCGAACTAGTAGGCTATACGCTTGCGCATTGGGTTTATCTGGGATCCTCGGTGAACGCACTCTTATAGAGTAGCACTATTAGTCGAAATCTTAATTGTTTCTGAATCATATATTATTCTGGAAACACACTTGGGCTCTGCCTGGAAACTGTTAGAAACTCTGTGAATCTGTTTGAACTGGGACTCTGTTGAAAGAAACATTATTGTTGTTTGCGGAGTGGGTTTCAGAAAGTACCGTCTAGGGAAAACTTTGGAAACGTGACTGCTGGCGCTGCTCAGAAAGTACCTCTTTAGGGAAAACTCTGTGAATGCTCTTGGCCTATAAACTAGGGGCCTTACTTGAGTCTACGGGACTACTTTAAACTTGTTTCTCTGTCGCTTGGACACACACACACACACACACTGCGAAGCTATAAATCTACTTTGTTTGGAAACAATGTTTCCACTGTGTCTAGAAACATGTTCTACGCAGTTTGCTCTACCATCTCTTTGAGATACAAAACCTCTCCCTACAACCTTTACAAGGCCCTGTACTAGGGGCTGTAACTCGTCGGGATCTCTGGAAACGTGCATATATTGCCGTTTGATTTGTTTGTTGGTTGTTGGAACAGTCTCTGGACTGTTTCTGTGCTGCTCTCGAGTCAAGTGAGGTTATTTGTGTGTTTCTTATATAGGTTCTGAGCACATCAATCATTGGGATGTATTTATGATCATGAGGACACCTCAAAGATCAAGTTCTTAGGTGCTTAAAAAAGGAAATTGGTATTTTTTAAAGTGCAGTCTCGCAGATAGGAGTGGTCCTGCATCATGTTCAGATAACTGTGTGATGGCCGGCTGTACAAACACATACAACCTGTCTCAGAAATCCACTTCAGCCCACTGGAATCTACGGTGTGGCTCGCTGCGGGGCAGCGTGTTCCTACCACCCCACAGGACTGCCTGGGTTTTTCTGCCTAGGGAAACTTCACGCCGCCATATCCTACTGCATACTGTTGTCAAATGGTCCTGCTCATTGCTCAGTAGCCTCTCCGTTGTGTGCCTTGCACCGATGGATGTACGCTTAGATCCTTCAACGAACCCGTTTCTTTTGAACTTTGAGTCTTTCATCCTCCCCTTGTTGACTCATCTTGGCAGAACCCGGAACAAGTCAAAGAGGGTGTGATATCCACTCAGGTATACAACCCGGGGCGTGGATACAACCTAGTACAATGTGGAGGAAGCCTGAGATTAGACGAGGTAGAATCTACTGTACATGGAGATTCTACCGAGCTTATATAGGCTTCTAATAAATTAAAGCGATCACGGTCAATTGCGATCAGTTCCTGTACCGCAGTATTAAGGAGCATTAATGCTGATACTCCTGGACTCCTCTGTGTCTGTTTCCGTGGCATCGGAGGATTTAGGAGACCCAATGTTTGGGTTTCCTAATCCTGAATGTCATCGTATCCAGTGGTTCAAACCCCGAGAACTTTGCAACCAGTCATGTACTTCGTGTACGCTTCTGTGTCAGCTGTTGGCGTGCCCAGGGACTAGGATCTGTCTGTACCTAGTCCCTAATCGTCTTCTGTATCCCGTAGCACAGACTCCCCAACTCTGCGGCTTTAGAATCTGTGGCTGAGTTTCAGCCTTGAGAAGGTCATGTGGTGGTGTCATGAGTCTCATGCCGCTAAGACGGGTCTGTATCCATACGGACACATTGCGCGAAAAAGTAGAACCCGGGCAATTCATGACAACTTGGATCGAGGTGTTTCCTCCTACCTCAAATTTAAACCACGTCCCATGCCTCCAACAGCTAGGCCTCCTCAAGGAACTTCTCCTCATTTGCCTTCAGCCCATCCCACTGCTTCTCTGCCACCCCACACAGGATCTGGTGTGATTTGTTCTGGAGCCACAACCGGAGGAGGTGTCAGCTGAATGCAAAATTCAAGTCATCAGCTCAAATCATGATTTAGGCGCAAAACCCGATGAGATCTAGCGATGTACGTATACTCGGGTGAATCCTCGCTTGCGGTGCGTGTGTGCAAGATGCTGGGGTTGTTGAAAAACTCGAGGTCACTGGGCTGCAGATCAATATTGAGTGACGCAGATTTGGCTGCAAAGTGCAGAGTGTCGAGTGCGAGGTGCTGGTCTTTGGTTAGCGCGGGGATGTTGTCAGGGAGTGCTTGGGGGGTTGTTAATTGGATCAGAGTGACTTTGGCTGGAGACGCAAGTTCAACTCACCCAACTGATCCTTGAAGAAGGGAAAGAAGCCGTGATGTCCATACTGAGTGATCACCCGGTCCTTCACATAGTGGATGATGGGAGATCCTTTGGGGTCACTGAAGAAAAGAAAGATGTCAGCAATCGGTTGGCTCATAAGGCTCCATGAGCACTCACTAACAAATGTAATATTTGTTGGTGAGCGTGTGTAGGATGTTGTGCTGACTGTCAGAGAAGGTGTTGTATAGCTGCCCGACACTGCTCATCTGTAAGAAGCCACCCTTCTCAGCCTTTCCGAGCATAAGAAGCCCAATGATATCTCTATTTCGGGTAGGTTTATCAGTAATGCGGTAGGCAGCCCGACAGGATGATGACTTGCCCTGCATCAGTATGGAAGACCTGGTTTCCAGCGGTCTGGCCTTTTACGATAATCAGATCTACAACAAAAATCTGGTAAGGTAAAATATACCCAGGAGTACTTGGTTGATAATACCTCTCCGGGGTCCAACACAGTCAAGTCGCGGAGGTGCGCAACTGCGGCTGAAGGGACCAAGTCGAAACAGCCGCGTACCTTGCGGTCGTATTTCTGTACAGGGAGCCCCCGGATGATGTGAAGCCCAATCCCATTGAAGATCTTGTCTACAGCCTTGCTAAGGGCCTTGTCGAGGACTTTCAGCAGGAAGGTCTCCTGAGTGATCGTGCTGAGTCCCAGCCCTAGTGTGATGAAATGCTTGATCACCCAGTCAACGTCCTCGATTTCCTCAGCAGTGAGGGTATTAAGCCATTGGTCGACTAACCTGCGTCGATTGCGAAATGAGCACAGACCGTCAGAAGGATAAAATCGAGCTCATGCTTGTTGATTAGAGTCTTGCCATCCCAGATGTGGTCGCCCAGACACTTTGGCAGGAAAGCCATCAGGAAGTGGATCCTCGGCTGGCTTCTTGGTACGTAGCGGGATTCAATAAAACAGGTATATCTTTCAAATTGTGTATACCATACATTTCACAGTAGGTATACTGTATGTATATTGCACCCCATATTCCACAATTCTTTCATGATTTTGGGAAAGGATATTTTGCTGTCACTGTGGCCGACGACGTCAAAGACATTTGATCGCAACTGATCGCAACGCGCACGACCTTTGATCGCAACACTCACGACCTTTGATTGATGCTGTCCAAATGTAGATATTCATCACCATCTGTGCTGGGCAGTGATGCGGTGGTCAGAAATAATGGCCCTATCCCAAAGAATGACGGGACATTGATATATTAAAACTGCCTCTAAGTTATCAGTTTTGGTATATCACCACACTGCAAAGATCAGAGGGAGGTGATATATCACTCCCCCATACTACTTAAGGTGTGGGCGTCACTAAAAAAATCAGACTGTGTCAGGCGTCACAGCGCTTCAGCGGCAGAGAACTTTAAATGCTTTCTGCTCTTCACAATGTTGCAGGGTTTAACTTCGGTACTTTACAGAGGATACATAAGCAGTCTCGGGCCCTATCCAGCGCACAGTGTGTTTGCGATTCATGTCTCAAGCTTGCTGGTTCTCGCGCAGTTGTTGATCTAAATGGAAACAGAATGTCAGAACATTGTGGGATAAGGCTTAAAAGCCAAGGATACTGACCCCGCTTCTTCCTCCACTCTTCCAAGTCCCGCATAATCTCTTCCATGTGAGCTTCCTCCTCCTCCTGTGCGCTCACCACGTTCTGCTTCTTGGTGCAGATCCACCATCCAGGCACAGGATGTATTGTGTCGTTCTGACCACTCAAGGACAACATAGGGTCGGCGCTGGAAGAAACGCGCCCGCCAACCATCCCCACCAACATGAGACAGTTGATCTTCTCCCCGTTATCGTCCAGCTTGACATCCACCTCTGCGTATGCAGGCGGCACGCTATCTGTACCGACACAGTGGTACAGAGTGCTATCAAATATTAGGTCTTTCCAAACATGCTTCCCGTATGTGGCCCAAAACCGCCCGGCGGTCATTAACTCGGGAGCTTCCTCTGACACTGCTGTCTGGATGGGAAATCAGGGTGAGACAATGCTAAGAAGGGTCACCCACTTTATCCAGTGCGTTTCCGATCCATCGGCCTTCTTTGTCGAAAGCGTTGAAGGTGTTGATCCAACCAGAATAGTAGCTTCTACCACTGGAAGGTTGGTGAAGGTGTGCAACCTTCTGCCAAAATTCCACGTTGTCCTGACTCGCGGGAGCATCGAATGCCGCAACGAAGCGGGATATCACTGGGCGCAGAAGATGATACCACGCGATTGTCTCCATCCCATATTCCTTGAGCTTTTCGAGGCGGCCTAGAATGTCAACCCAGTCTGATTTTTCTCCTTCGAGCGTGACGCGCGGAATACTACAGGCCGTAGTCATGAAACCATACGAGAAGTATTGTTTCAGAGTCGCCATCATGAGGACAGCCGCCACTGTCGTGTCATTGACAGTGGTTGTAGTGAAGTTGGGCAGCACCCATTGACACAGCGTAGGGTCGATAATATTCTTCTCAATCAGGTCCACCATCTGGCGCGACATGCTGCCAAAGTCCAAAGAGTAGCAACTCCCCTCGGCACAAATGACCAACTCGCGTGACAAAGTTGACACGGAGGAGCTCTGCATTCGCATTGACATAAAAGTTGAATTGTGATAGGATGGTGAGCCACACATCGTCGGGGCGGATCACTAGCGCCCGATGCTGGTTGTAGGCGCCAATAACCGTGTTCACAAATCCATTCCCCTGGTAATCCGGATAGAGATTCGGAATCTTGGCAGTGGAATCGCGACCGCTCAAAGCAATAAATAAGTATGGCAATGACATAGGATGAGCCAGATACGTACGAGCTCTCCACCTGTGCTCCCGCAGAGAAGGCGCACTGGAGGATTTCTTCTACGTAACGATGCTGGTCCTTACACGACGTGGCCAAGATCTCCACTGCTGAGAAGGAATGGGTGAGTTCGATTGAATTGGCAGTGTGCGGTGCGACGGAGAAGGATATGGGCATGATGGACAGAGTAAAGGAGTAGTAAAGGGCGGTGTGGGAAAAATCTGCGACGACGGAACCGAATATATATACGACAAGATGGCGTCAAACTTCTCTCGCACAGCCTGGGGAAAGGCCCGGGGTCAATCGAGCCGGGCCGCGGGACAAGCGCGCGCTTATGCTCAAGATTTAAGATCTAAGAGCAGCCCATGGTGTTCATATTGCCACGGACGAGAGTCATCAGCAAAACCTGGGCCTGCTACATAGTTCTACGTGTCGCTACGTAACCCTGTAATTATAATCCCGCATTGCTAAGTTCTACCGCGCCGCATTGCGCTAATGCTCTCGGATCGGTACCGCATGATTTGGGTGCTGCAAACCCCGCTTCCTTGCCTCAAGTCCCAATCCAAATCCAAATCCAAATTCGACCTGGGTTGGATGGACGGATGGATGCTTGGTTCGTAGAAGAATAGAATCAAGACTCTGAATCCTTACGGGAATTACTTATGATTATATTAGATGAGACGAGGGAAGGGGTGAGTAGAGCAGAACAGGCGGCGAGTAAGCCGATTTGGATTCGGCGGTGTGGCTGGCCATGGGGGGGTGGGGTGCTTTTATGCCGGGTCCTTGCGTTTTTTGTTTCGCCGTATTCGACTGACTATAATAGATAGTTACATACTTACTCGGCGCTTTTGGCGATATCGACATTATATATCCAACGGTAGCAGGGCGTACTCGCACTCTGACCGGGTCATTTGGGTCCGAGTTCTATGTGCGATCTGTCGTACCGGGAAGGAATTCGAATTTAGTGCCGTTGGAACTTGGGTCAGTATTGTGTTGTCGAACGGAAGGGCGGGGAAATTTTGAAATTGAATGGTCTACGGCACACAATTGGCATGGTATATATGGCGTGGCAAGGATATGCGTATGTACTTCGAAGCTCGGACGGGGTCTACGCAACCGAATCCGGATCCAGGACGCTTGAGGTATGGTGTATGGCGGGCATCAGAGTAGAATATGTAGAGGTGAGTAGGGCATGGCGGCGGGACTGAGGAAGAAAGAGAGAAGAGGGGTGTGGATGAATATATGCATTTTTGATGGGATAACGCCCTTGAGGAGGAGGAGAGAAGTGAGACGGGATTATTCAGAGAAGCGTAGAGATCTAGAGTGACGGAATGTTACGGGTGGGTGTGGGGAGCTACAGACGTCGAGTGGAAATTAAATGAATTTGAATTGAAATGAAGGGACGGGTTTGATTGGCCGGTCGAATGAGAGGCTGCGGTGAGGCCAGAGACAGACTGACAGACGAGATGAGAGCCAGGGAATCCGCGTCGTGATGATATTTTTTATTCCCATCCCCGTTGCTCCATTATCGGCACCCCACTCACGAAAATGGGGCGACGTACGCCCAGACTCTATCCATGCCGGTCCCAACCCCACAGCTAGCGACCTTCAAGCCTGCTGTCCGTGTTCTCGCACCCACTGCTCAGCACCGTCCTCTATTCGCAAGTTTCCTCCTTGCTCCTCCGCTCCTCTCTTCGACGCTTTGTAGTCTCCGCCGCTATCAAATTCCGTCGATATTCATCTGTGCCTCTCCGTCACGTTCATTCAGACGTTATCGTAACCGTCGTATCCAAAGCACGCAAACTCGAACCAGCACACGGGATCGAAAGGGAGAAGCTCTGTCGATATTGGTGTCGCTGGTGCGTTCCGTTGCCCTGTATCCCAACCTATTTAAACAACTGTATATGTCCGAGCTATGGGCTTTGGCTCGTCTACGATGTACGATAGATTCCCAATCGTCCTCTGTCTCATCGAACGAGAACTTTGCGCTGCGAATCCCACCCCGCCTGAGGCACCTCGTCTGGCGCAGCCCGCTCTCCGAATGCCCCTACGCAAATCTTCTCGGAGTGCCGCCTCGCGCCTGTTCGTTCGTCCCTCAGTCCTACGCCGATTTTACCTGTCTGCCAGCCCATCATCGTCTTGATCCTCGCTTCCTCTCCTATATCAAATTATCCGTCGATGTTGACACTGTCTCCAACAAGCACCGAGGACTCGCGCCCCGTGTTTCCTGCAACCGCGCCATAAACCCCCTAAATTCCCTCATGTGCACGCAACAACATCCGACCCCACCTCCGCCGCGTTTTTCACCGCACTCGTGGCTCCAATGACTTGACTTACTCTCATTTTGCCAACGCGCTCCACATCTCCCCAGGCAAACTTATCCTCGGTGCTCTTTAATATTGCTCAACTGCTCCTGATTCTATCAATAGTACTGACGCCGTCCTCTTCAGGTAACGAAACCCAAGCAGGTATTGCGCTCCATGTTTCTTTCAAGCTTCCATTGCGGATTCGTATGCTGCAGTTCATCATCGTCTGGGTTGTTCCTCTCGACTGACCGCATCGGCCGTTCACTAGGAACTTCGGGTCCACGTCGACGGCTTCTCTCTTCCATCTTCTTGGGGCTCGGTCGCAACGGTCCAAACTAACCTGCAGTAGTCGTCTGTTCCGCTAAGGGAATCTATGTCAGTGCACTTTGCGAGATCTCTCTATAATCCTAGGAACGTTAACCTAGGTACACTTTCTGTCGTGCTTTCTGGCGTATGTACCTGGGTCCTTCAACCTTACAATGTGAAAATATTACCGACGAAGTTGTCTCGAGAATCTTGAACATCCTGCGCGCCTTCCGTCGAACTGCTCTTTACCCCTTCCCACGTCATGATTCGCGGTACAATCTTGCGCCTTGGCTTTCCATCGTGTTCAAAACCAGCTTTTCTATGCCCGGTCGAGTTCCTAAGCAACCAAGCTCCCTCGTTGTACTTCCATCCCTCCTTCCCCTCGTGTTGTTCGCCCACTCTTCGTTGGATCATGGCACAATCCCGCTTTCTCTCTCTGCATTCCGTGTGGCCCGCATCCGCGGCGATTCATGTGGTGCCGATACCCCAATTCAAGACCATGGCGTGTCTCTGCTTTAAGCCGACACTATTACAGTCTCACGCTTTCTCTTACCGCCTTTGTTACGACGACCGCGCCACCACTCATCCTCCTCGTGCCTCGTCTGGAAATCATTGGCTTTGCACTGTGACGTCTCAATTGAGGCGTCGCTAACGGGCTAATTTCCTGCCGCCGATGGATCCAAATCCTTTACGGGCGTATTCAACTCGAACAACAGCAACGAACAGGCTCCCAAAAACCGGTCTGCAGCTCGCCCTTCGACTCTGTGTCTCCACTTTCTTTCTGCCCGCCGTTCCCTTCAAATTCAAACGTGAACATCTTCAGGCTGTACACTCCTTCGTCGGTGTGTTCACTTCCAACCCCCTCAGAAAAGCAACGCTGCTCCTCCCCGCCAAATCTGTCTCCTCTGCAACAACCATGACTCCCATGTTCTAGGCTTATATTAATTGTAATTTACTCAGCCATCAGCGTGAGACTTGAGCGCAAGTCATTACTCTACTCAACATTCACTCAACCAAACCACGTTGGACCACCCTTGTACCTCAAGGTGAGTCCCCGCATTGCACACAACCCGGCTTTCATTCGCAGATCCTCGGATTGCCTTGTGGTCCTCGTTGTGATCTTGTGCATGTGTTGCACTTCGATTATGGCCTCATTCTGACTTTCCGCTGAGGCCCGACGCACACCGGCTCTCAGCCATTGATTACACGGAGATTGTACCGCAATACGACTCACCTCGACCATCCCGCGGCTTCTGCCCTCGCGCGTCAATGACCCGCGTGTTCGGTTCCCTAGGGCCTGCTTCCATTCGCTCCGCCCACCTGCATTCTCTGCGTCAATCACCCGAATTCTTTTATGAATGCGCACTTCATCCGTTGCTGTCCCGCGGTGCGTCCATCCTGGCCATGGTTCTGGTGCTGTGGTTGACCCACTATTTTCTCTCTGCATTTCACAGGCCGTCTCGCTTCCACGTGTACCCAACCACTCACTTTAACGCTTTCAATGTACTTGTAGAGCCCTGCGCTTTCGATGTAGAGCCCTCTACTGATACTCCATCTACCGGCATGATATGAATTTGAACGGCGAGGCACGTCTATCTTCCCAAGTTTTGAACACATTATCGTCGCGGGGAGAACGAGTCCCAGCCGTGCATACTCTGCAGGGCACAATACATCTGTGTTTGTTGCACCGGCAGCATTTCTCACCTCCTCTCGTCCAGCTTATTTCGTGAACACTCTCCCGGCCGAGTTCGCACTGATCTCTCTCCCTCCCTCATCCCGCCCAGGGAATTCCCAATGTTCTGCCATCACATCGAACCGCGACATAGTTTTTGAACCGTGGGAGTGGTCAAGCAAATCAGTGCCGATTGATTCCCGATCGATGCCGAGCAAGGCGCGAAGCTAAACCTACAAAAATCAAATGACTCTCTAACAAGCGTTACTCTAGGAGTCGCTGGGAGAACCGGGTTCGACTCCCCGAGTCCGGATAGTGGGACATTGAAGGGTGCCTTTTTTTTTTTGCACGATGATCAAGAGGCGAAGATAATTACAGAGAGAAGGCTATAAGCAGTGAAAGATGCCGGCACAGTAAGGAATCGGACGTGGTGTACAGAACGCACCCAGACTTTCTACATCGGCGCTGATCCAGAAGAGTTCCGGGAAGACTGAGGTTCGACTCCCTGTGTCCGAATGACCGATTTTTCGCTATCATTGCATTTTCTGACTTAATGACATTGATTCTAGCTAGACCCTCGAACATACACGCCATGATCGTTTGTGGTTCTGGCACACGCCCAGGCTTTGTGGTGATTTCTGCCGGGAGACCGGAGTTTGAGTCCCCGTCCGAATGTTAAACTGAAGAACTCGTTTTTTTTTTGCGGAATGCTGAAGTTCATTCGATAAATAGAAGATGAGGCTGTAAGCAAGCGCAAAATATACTACACATTCGGACGTGGTGTACGGAACACGCGTCAGTCTTTCTGACATGATCCGTATTAGCGGATTAAGATCTCCAAATGCATGTATTTTACAGTAATTCGTGATCAAAGGTTGGCGCAGGTCGCGTCGCGCACTGAAATGATGTGGCAGGTGACCGTGGCGTGGGTGATGCCAGTGATTGTGGTCAAGCTTGTCCTTTCCTATTTAATTAAAAAACGAACTGAACGGGTTCGAATTAAGGACTGAGCACCTCTACTGTGGCTGTGGCATTTGATCCTCAGCTTGATGCTACGCCCGGGGCATATCTCATCGATTGTAGGGTTTAAAACGACACGGTCGCAGCACATAATCCCGATTCTGAGAGTATTTCAACATAGTTTTTTCTTAGTGATTGCCCAACGAAACCTCGAAAGCTGTGGACTCTGACGGAGGAGATTATGGGCGAGACATTTAGATTCTAGGCTTGAATAGACTTGATAAACAGCAAGATAGATGACAAGTCGATGGAATGTATTCAAGAATTCGGAAGCAAAAGCAGTCTGTAAAAAGGCAGTGAGCATACGTGATGATTAAGAAAAAGAGAACATACCACTATTCTTTGGCCACGATCTTGAGACCCTCCGACTTGAGCTGCTGCACCTCAGACTGGAACCACGCAGACCACCTCCGGTACCCATCAATGTACCAGAGATCCACATATTGCAGGCGTGCAATGGCCGGAGGGGATAAGGAAGCGTGCTGCGTGTCATCCGGCCACCACCGTGAACATATTAATTCGAAGAGCTTCTTTTCGGGGAACCAGTTTTCCTGAAGGAAGAGCGTCAATTTCTCCAGTTTCGGGACAAGGTGTGCAGTGTCGGGTTCGGAGTAAGTGAGGGCTTCGAGGAGAATATCGTCGATCGCATTCTGGCAGTCATTTATGGTAAGATGCAGCAGGGATGGAAAGTCTACGAGGAGGGAGCGCAGCTCCTGCGGGGATATGTCGAAGTAGTTGAGATGGAAATATTCGATATTGGGGCATCGTGGCAGGAATTGATGCAGCGCGGCGGCCGTAGAAGGCAACCATGCAAGGAAATGCCCAAATGATTGGAGTTCGAGTGTTTTCAGTGCCGGAGCGCAGATGCATGAGAGGAATGGAGCAATAACAGCATCTTCTTCATATGATACCGAGCGGGTATCGAACTGCAAATTGAGACTCGCTAGCTTCGGTAAGACTCGAGGAGTTTGGTGAGGAATGACTTCCCACTGCTCCCATGGGAGGGTATTGATTACCACATCTGAGATGTTCGCGCATTCGACGAGAATGTCGAGGCAAGTTTGGGGGGAAGGGTCCGTCAAGCATAAGTACGTGAGTTGCACCCATGGCATGGGAAAGAGCTGGGTATTTCGGACCCAAAGCGTCACTCCACGGAGGCGAGGGGCATGCAGGAAGGCGTGAGCAATGGGATGACGCTCTGCCACAGCCCTGGGTCCATGAAAAGATAATTCAACGATTTCGAGCCGTTGAAACGTGTCCAAGGAGAGCCGACTGAGCTGAAGAAAGACGTTGTAGCCGACCACCCGGAGGGTCCGTGCTCTGTTTGCCACCAAAAGTAATGTGTCCACCATAGCCTTCGAAATCGGTTGATCCGTTGGCTCAGGGGCGTTCTGCCTTTTACCAGAAAGCTTGGCAAAAGAAATTGGGATGGACAGCGGCAAAGAGCGCTGCAACAGCATCTTTGTGAATGCAATGTAGTCTGCCGAGTTATTTGCGACTTTAATGGGCAGCTCCACCCATAGGCGAGGGATCCGCAATGCCAGTTCCCTCCAGCACACGGAGACCTGCGACAGCTGAAGCGCTGACTGAAATCGGCTGGTCGACGAGCAAGCCACATCAAGAAATATCTCCGTAACCAGCTCGGGCGGTACTTTCCGAATGGGGACAATGGCAGCTTTGAGGGAGCTTATTCGGCTGAGCTCCTGCTCGCGGAGACGCGTGAAGTTTTTTATTTGAGCGTCAAAGTGAACGACCTTCGCCTCTGCATCCGCGATGAGAGCTTTATGATTCGCCAGTGAGTCCATGGTGCTGTGAATGTGAAGTGAATTACTTGAATTTGAGGAACCTCTATAATAACGCACCTTTGGATGGCAGTGGCAATGGATGCTCGCAAGGCGACGGAATGCGAAATGGCACCGTAGCCTTCGGGGAATAAGGTCCGACGTGATGGAGGTTGTCGCTTATGAGAGTCATCGGGATTTGTGAATTCAAAGTCAACAGGCGAGAAGCAGCGACTTACAGCAGGCCTTTGGCAGGCTCGGAAATGGAGGAGCAAACAGGCTGAGCTGTCACGTAAGTCACAAAGTAACGTGTTGTCGCGTGTCGTCACGATCAATCTGCAGTATGCGCGTTCTTCCAGTACTTACAACTGCGTCACGCACTCCCCTTCGTACACGACAAACGGCTCGAGTCAAGAGTCGCCTACTCATCCGCCTCGTCCCTTCCACAAAGACGACGTCAGAGTGCTTTCATCGGCATCACAGACCCTCCTTCCCCTCGCTCGCTGATAATCGTGCTCTATGGAGGGCATGCAGACATCCGTGCAGTAGCGTACAGAAAGACGAGATGACTGTTGGCGGTGCACAGGCCGGAGCGTACGAGAAGGATAGCTCGAAGGTATGTTGGACAGCAGACGAAGGGGGAAGAGTAGAAGGTGCCGAGGACGTTGTACGTGAGGATCTGCGGCTGCGTGAGGAATAGGATATGAAGCAATGCGACGGTGGAAATACATCTCGGTACTGGCAAGAGGTACGTACCTTCCGCTCTCTTCCCTTCTCATTCATCTCGTCCCCGTCTTTATGCCTTCTTTTCCTCCTTTTCTCTCCCTTCCCCTCCCTTCCCGCAGCTTTGTATCTACCCTTTCCCTCAGGTCGCATTCACCGGTTTACCCATCCTCTTCGCTCTAGGATGGCGATTTCGTGGGCTTGCCCGACTTCACTCTAGGATCATATTGCGATCACGATAATCATCTACCCCGACGCTGGTACTTCGCGCATGGGTCGACGCCTCTTTTGGCTGGGCGAGACCGCCGCATTCCTGGGTACCTCCAGACATCCTACTGCGGCTTCAGCAGGGCACACTCCGACTTGTCTCCGCAAAGCTCTCCACACGTACGGCGCTTCCCGCCTTCAGTTTCAGCCTGCGTGGATCTCGCGACTAAGAGTTCTCGTTGCCGATCCGCACGTCGTGAGCCCACCTGCTACTCTCGCGCGGATACGGAGTTCAGACGCTGTAGCCCAAGTATCCTGGCTGCGCACCCTGGAGCGATCGCTGGTGCGGATGACGAGAAAAAAGCAAGACGTACCAGAAGAATTATACGACGCATAACTCGAGTAACTCGCATTCGAATAACTGCTTGAGCCCTGCGAGTGTGCGCTTCCGTACCCGTGTCCGTGTCTGCTCGCGCTTCCCCCACCCCACCGCTCCCGCTCCCCCCCTGACTACTCGACATAGTAGCGGAGTAAGACGAATCGCTCTGCGATGGCGAATGCTGCATCCGCAGCGACGTAGGCGTCTACGTGTGCGGTACGACTGTCCCACTGCTTCTATGTCCCGTCGACTGCGCCAACGTGCCTCTCGAATCAGACGGGGAAAATGGCGCAGGCGCATTAAGAAACAACAAGGGAGGCGGCAAGGACGAACGGGACGGCAAGTCGCGGATGGGCTGGAACCCCGTGTTGTATGCGCACCACACTTGCGCGAGGGCCGGTCGACGGATGGTCACTTCGAGCGGGGGGGTTTGGAGGAAACGCGGGAGCTCCGACGTCGTGGTGGGCGATGTGGGCAGGTTTGTGAACGTCGGGAAGGCGGGCGTCGGGGGCTGGACGACGTTGAGCATTGCACACCAGCATGATACCCTTGTCGTGTCTGTCGTCGCCGTCGTTGTCGTGGTGGCGGGCGATGTGGGGGTAACCATAGGCAGGGGACCGCGGGAGCTGTGGCGGCTGGACATGCGCGGCTTGGCGGTGCCGCCGGCGGGCGTGGTCGAGCTCGTCGCACTCAGTATCCTAATCCGGCTTCCAAGACCATCGGCAATGCCAGTGCCACCTCAGAGACGGCTGAAAAGATTGAGGAGAAAAGTCGTGGAAAAAACTAGGTGATGGGTTGACTGAAATTGAATAGGGAGAGAAAAAAAAGAGGAACTGGATAGCTAGCCAAACGCGCGTGAGTCGATCAAATATACTTATACGAGAAGATGGCGTCAAACTTCTCTCGCACAGCCTGGGGAAAGGGTCAATCGAGCCGGGCCGCGGGACAAGCGCGCGCTTATGCCCAAGATTTAAAACATAGTTCTACGTGTCGCTACGTAGCCCTGTATTACATCCCACATTGCTAAGTTCTACTCGCGCCGCATTGCTGCTAATGCTCTCGGATCGGTACCGCATGATTTGGGTGCTGCAAATCCCGCTTCCTTGCCCCAAGTCCCAATCCAAATCTAAATCCAAATTCGACCTGGGTTGGATGGACGGATGGATGCTTGGTTCGTAGAAGAATAGAATCAAGACTCTGAATCGTTACGGGAATTACTTGTGATTATATTGGATGAGACCAGGGAAGGGGTGAGTAGAGCAGAACAGGCGGCGGGTAAGGTAAGCCGATTTGGATTCGCGGTGTGGCTGGCCATGGGGGGGGGGGGGTGCTTTTATGCCGGCTCCTTGCGTTTTTTGCTTCGCCGTGTTCGACTAACTATAATAGATAGCTACATACTTACTCGGCGCTTTTGGCGATATCGACATATCCCATATCCAACGGTAGCAGGGCGTACTCGCACTATGACCGGGTCATTTGGGCCCGAGTTCTATGTGCGATCTGTCGTGCCGGGAAGGAATTCTAATTTAGGGCCGTTGGAACTTGGGTCATTATGTATTGTGTTGTTGAACGGAAGGGCGCGGAAAAATGTGGAATTGGGTAGTCTACGGCACAGCATAGCAAGGATATATGTATATACTTCGAAGCTCGGACGGGGTCTACCCAGCCGAATCCAGATCCAGGTCCAGGACGCTTGAGGTATGGTGGGCATCAGAGTAGAATATGTAGAGGTGAGTAGGCACGGGGGCGGGACTGAGGAAGTAAGAGAGGAGAGGGGTGGGGATGAATATATGCATTTTCGATGGGATAACGCTCTGGAGGAGGGGAGGAGTAGAGATCTAGAGTGGACGGAATATTACGGGTGGTCGTGGGAGCTACAGACGTCAAGTGGTATGAATTTGAATTGAATTGAAGGGACGGGTTTGATTGGCCGGTCGAATGAGAGGCTGTGGTGAGGCCAGGGACAGAGACAGACGCCGAGTGAGATGAGATGAGAGCCAGAGAATCCGCGTCCTGATGATGAAGAATTAGCTATAGATTAGACTTCCAATTAGACGAGACGATGATCATGAGGGAACTTATTGTAATTAGGCGGTAGGCTGAATTAGTTTAAGTCGCAGGGCCCCAAATGACGAGCCCCAAGGGCAGCGGGATGAGATGATGCTGGCGCTGGGCAGTGGGTGGAGAGAATGATTGCATGAGGACCCTGCTCGATCCCGATGGCCGCCCACCGCGGAGTATCGTGCGCGGAGGGCTACCCTGCAGGTCGCACATATACAGGGTCACAGGCACAACCGGAACCGAAGGCGAGCCTGAGAGCGCGGAGAAATATGCGATCATGGAGTATAGTCCCTTGGCATGGAAACGACGAGGCAATTTATTGGGGTGAGGAGCGCTGAATATATATATCGACCAGTGGAAGGAAAGGACTCAAAAGAGAGAGAAGCAGGGCTGAAATGCGATGAGGGTGATAAATAGTCGCCTATATGCGCAATATAAGCAACGAGTCCGGGCGCTCGGGTGCGTTGTAATTAGTGGCGCCAGTCCAGCAGCCCTTGATAGGAATTAGCAGAGTCATTGCGGGTCCTCGGGACGACGGGGCAGACGGCGCTGGGGCGGGGGAGAGTAGTGTCGAACTTGAGAACGCCAACGCCAGAGATTGCGCTAGTCTTGAATCAAGGGGTGCCCGATGAGGCCAGCGTTTCGCCGTGGTGGTGGTCGAGTAGAGAGAAGAGGTCGGGCAAAGGTTAAGTCGCCGGCCAATTTCTCCTTCTGCGTCGACATATTGCAAGCGATGTCTATCGATCCTATCCACAAAAGACCGGCAAATGCCTGTAAATGCAAGGGATTCAATGTGCAACAAAAGATATCAAGACTAAAGCAGGCTAAAGATGAAGGGGACTGGATTACTGTGGGAAGACCACGCCACGCGGAAACGAGCAGTCAAACTGCCTCTGCATAAAACTAGAACCCGCGTCTGCTGCCTGCTGTTCGCACCCTTCCTACAATTCTCATGGCGTCCCCCTCCCCCTCCCCGAGTCCCAGTCCTCAAAGAGTCCGCCGCAAGCCTGTGCCGAAGCTCGATCTGAAGGATGCTGTCGACATTTCTCCTGTGCTGCCTAATCCTGCGAACGTGATCAACATGAAGCGCGCGTCGTTTGCGCTGTACCCTGACCCCGTGCCTGTTCAGGTTCTCTCTGCTGCGCCGACTTCTAGTCCTAGTGTTGTCACGATGACCAGCAGCGGGGCCCAACCCCACTACACCCGCCGCCGCGCCAACACCGCCCTCGCCACGCCCTTGCCGTCGCCCACGCCGGTGCCAGAACCAGCACCCCCCCGCCGCGGCGGCCTCGCGCGCCTGCAGCAGCTCCTCCCCCACCACTCGCACGGGCACTCGCCGCGCAAACCCACGATCTCCTCCCCCACCCCCGCCGACTTCCCGCCGGAACTCCTCCCCCTCGCGCTCTCCACGCTCCCCAAGAGCCCCGCCGTGCGCACGCGTGACTTGCCGCGCCCGACGACGCTGCACTGCCTGCCTTCGCCCGCCGGGCTCGGGGACGTGGAGCTCGGCGTCTGCCCTGGCATGGCCTTTGGCGTTGGCGTGCCCCCGCTCGCGCTGCAGGTGTCTGTGTCCACCTCCGTCCTCTCCTCCCCGACCTCGCGCCCCACCCTCCTCTCCCCGCTCTCAGCCTCGTCGCGCTCGTCGTCCTCCTCGGACGGGTCGCGCTTCTCGTCGGGCGGCGAGACGGCGGGGACGTCCCCGCCTTTGTCGCCTCTTTCCCCGCTCTCGCCTTTGTGTCCGATCTCGCCCACATCACCTCTCTCGGCCTTATCGCCTAGCGGCGGAGAACTGAAGCAGAGCCCCAGCATGAAGCTGAAAAGGAAAGGGAGCGGCAAGATTGTGAAGCGGCGGCCGTCCGTGTCCGTCTCTGTTTCTGGTGCCTCTACACCCCCCAACGGACTCCTCTCCCGGGGCCGGATGCTTCTTCGGCGCCGATTCCGGCTCCCCACAACTCCAAATCTGCTCACAGCGGGGACGCGAAGCACGACGCGAAACCGACGAATGCAAGTGGGAGTGGTGAGCCCAAGCACGCGAACCCGAAACCGCCCCCCCTCCCCGCCCTCACGCCTCCCACGCGCGCCGCCCTCGCCGCTGCCGCGCGCCTCCCGCTCGTTCGCGCCCAGCGGCGTGCGGGTGGCTTTTGGGGAGCTGTTGGGCGCGTCGTCTGTCCCTCCTCTTGCAGGCGAAGACGAGGAAGGTGCTGCAGGTAAGCTTGGGCTCCACGGATGAATAAAATCAATCAATACTAATTACGATTACGAATGTAGGAGAAGTAGGACACGCAGGAGTCGCGCGCCGCACGCTCGTGGTCTTCCTGCGGCACTTCTGGTGCCCGCTGTGCCAGGACTATATGGTCGCGCTCGCGCGGGGGGTGCGCGGTGCGAGTGGCGCAGGCGGATTTTACGACTACGCCTACGACTACGACTGTGACCTACATCTACGACTCCCGGCTCAGCGGCTACGGCGACGGCTCCTTCGAACGCGATCCCGCCCTCCCTCTCGGAGCTCTTTTGCCCTCCGTCGCCTACTTCTCCTACCTCCGCCCCCGCTGTGTCTACCGAGAACAAGGAGGCATGCCCGGCGTGCGCCGCGAGCGGGAGCGTGACGTTTGCGTATTTGGAGAGTCTGGTGGGGCCTCATTCTCCTTCGCCCGTGGAAGGGGAGAACGGGGAAGGAGCAGAGGCGAGCGAGTGGGCCGCGCGCGCGTGTGCGGGGTTATGTGATTCGGCGGCGGCGGAGGTGGGTGTTTGCGTCCTGTCCTTTCTTTTAGAATGCGGCGAGGCTGACGTGTGTGTATGTAGGCCCACGCCGACGACGCGCACCTGCCGGACGAGCGACCACGACGCTGAAGATTGTGGAGGAGAAGACGAGCCCGAGGAAGGCACGCACCTCCTGCTCGTCGCCCCCGGCGCGCATTACGCTCGCGGAACGCTATCTGGCGTCGTTCGCATTTGGGGTTCCGAGTGAAGACGGGGACTACCAAGTGAGGGCGGGGTTCGACTTGGGCGACCCGCTCGTGCAGCCGGGGTCGCCTCGAGTTCCCGTACACGCACACACGGCGCAGAAGCCAGGGAAACGCGGAGGGGCAAGAGGCGGGATAGCGAGCGTGCGCCTCTTCGTTGACCCGCGCCCCGCGGAGGGGGTGTACGCCGCGCTGGGCATGGGGTGGGCTGTTGGCGGGGGGAGCAAGGGCGGGAGTCCTGCTGCGTCCGCTGCTGCGTCTCCTGTAGTGAGCCCGACGATGTCGCCCACGGTTCCCACCTTCGCACGGGAGCGAGAGCCGGCGAGTCCGACGGAGGCTGCGCACGGGCACGGGCACGGATCGCCGCCGGGCTCGATCTCGCGCGCGTTCTCGGCGCTGAGGAGGAGGGAGTCGGAGCTTGGGTGTGGGTTTGAGGAGGAGGAGATGTGCGTTGCGCGAGATGGAGAGGACCTGCATGCGCACTTCGCGACTGATTCTCCGTTGGTGCCCGTCACGTACAACCCGCACGCACATCTCGGATCCGGGCTCGACTCCGCACACGACGACGACCCGCACGCGGCGCCGGCGACGTACGTCCGGCACGGCATGGTGAGCGGCATCGGTGCGGTGCTGCTGCGCGCGTTGAGGGCAGGGGCTGCCGGTGTGGGAGCGCGGGGGGGATGTGAGGCTGCTTGGGGGAGAGTTCGTTTTTGAGGCTGGGAGGTGGGTGTCTGGTTATTTTTTTATCGATTCGCGTCTTCTTTGGGCGTATTCCTTTTGAGGCAAGGCGCTAATGCATGGTTGTTTTTCGTCTAGGCCCACCACCGCGAACAGCACCCCCACGCTGCGATGCACGTATGCCCATCGGATGCAGACGACCCGCGGGCACGCGTCCGTTGCGCGGGTGCTGGCTGCTGCTGGTGTGCGCGTCCCGGTGGGAGCCAACTCCGCGTCGAACGAGGATAGGGAGGCGCAGCGCCTCGTGAGGGCTGTCTCGGGGTCGAGGGCCTCGAGGTCTGTGTCGGGCTCGACTTCGCTCAAACGCTCGACGTCGACTTCGGCGGTATCCGGGAGCCACTCGCGTGCTTCGGGTGCGTTGCCGCGCTCAGTCTCTGTTGCGCCCGGCGGGAACCTCTCGGCGCGGCCTGAGACTCTCGCGGGTGCAGCGCCACTCGAGCGCACGGCTGGTCCCGCGCTCGGCGTCGACGCCGCCTGCGGCTGGAGGGATGTTCTCTGCGCGCGCGGCCGGGAATATTTTCACCAGGTTTGCGGGGCCGCGTGGGGGACGGTCGATGGGGAAGGAGAAGAGAAGGAGAAGCGGGGGAGGGAGGATCTGCATCATAGCGCGCTTTTAGAGGACGCGAAAGACGACTCGAAAGCGAACGACGTGGAGACCACGCCACGGGAACGGCCACAGATCCCGCGCTCTGCATCGACGCCGCCCCTCTCCATCTCTGCGCGCGCGAGCGCGATCTGGGAGAACAGGGAACGTCATGGGTGGGCGCATGTCCCGCATTGGGGCGCGGGCGTGGGCGTTATTTGGGAGGGGGATGATGCGGGTGTGGAACGAGAACGAGAGGGTGGGGGTAGGAGAGAGCCGGCGATGCGCGCAACGCTGTCGGCGTCATCTTCTCGTCCGTGGGCGCTTGCGGCTGCAAGCCTCGGGGTCGTGCGAGTCGCTGGCGTCGTCGGAGGATTCGGCGATTGTGTTCAAGGTGTGCGTGAAGACGAAGTCCAATTCGACGACGACGGCGTCGGGGTCGGGGTCGACTTCGGCGTCGACGTCGGACCCCGAGCCTGAATCGGATTTGGGCTCGTACGATGCGTATCCGGAGTGTTCGCGCGCAAGCTCGGAGGACGATGGGGATGACGAGCGGAGCGACCGCGAGGACGCGCGGCGGGGCGTGGGCGTGTACACCGTTCCCCGCGCTCGGTGTCGGAGTATGGGCAGGAACATTTGCGTGGGCTTGTGCGCCGCGGGGCGAAGTACGGGTACGGGCATGGGCACGCGCGCGCGCAGTCGGAGTATGCGGGTGCGGTACATGGGCATGCGGAGGAGGAGGGTGGGGATGGGTACGAGTATGGGTTTGGATATGAGGGGGACGGGTATGGATCGCCTGTAGACGGGGAGGACGTGTGGATGCGCGCGAGGGCGCAGAGTCTTGCGCGGTTGAGGGCGAGGAAGGAGGTGAGGAGGGGTGGGGGTGCGGACGAGATTTAATTGACATACGATATGATATGAACTATGATTACTTGGCTTGGTTATTTACTGTTAGGTTATTTCTCGACATGTAATGCACATCTTGTATTGTAAATGAGTACAGTGGTCGTTTCTATTTTCTGCGACACGACAATTGATGAATGCCGTACTGCTTGTAAAGATCTCCGTACATACAGAAAAGGCCTCGAGAATCATTTGGAAGGACTCTGTATAAGTACTTGGCTCTCTTGGGACGGACGGGCGGCTGAAAGTGAGCAAGTGTCCGCGCCCAGCGCATGGACCACCGCCGGCGACAGTCGTCGTCCAGCTCTTACATTCTACTCTGATTCAGCTCCAAACCACAAGTGCCTTTGCTGTCGTCTAACTGGCTATTCCGAAGTTCGAAGTTCGAACTCTGCTCACTGCTCATTGCTCAAGTGATCGTGCCTTACTCGCCCATCATGCCGTAAACTCCGAGTCATGGTGGCTCTCACACTGTCGTTGTGCCTCTTGCTTCAAGTTGCTTGTCTCCCCAACTCGATTTTCCCATGGAACTCGATACGCCATCGACCGGCCCCTCGCAGCTTACGATCGCCCAAAGGTGCGTAGACCAGGCTGCGAAGAGTTGTGAGTTCCAATATTAATATTTTCGTTCGCAGTGCTTCCTCTCCCCAAACTTCCCCCGGCCAAATGTTTGACAATGCCTCTGGTTTTGGTGTACACGGATCGCATTTCACTACTGTGCAAGGGAATGTGAACATCCACCCGACAGTCCCGCACCCCACGACTATATCGGCACATCAACCCTCTCAGACCGTATGCGCGACTTTGACGAGTCGCACTGGAGCTCATAAACATCGTTAGGTCCCTAATACGGCCTCGCCTCAGTCCGCAGTTTACTCGGAGAGCGGAAATTATTGCAGCCAGCTACTGCGCCAAAACCGAGGATTCCCGTTATACACCCCCGGCCCTCAGGCCCTCCCTGAAGAATACCGAAGCAGGGGTGTTGCCATAGGTGACGTAGGACGAGTCACCCCGGAAGGAAGCTTCGACTTCTTCTTCAACATCTACCTCCCAGCAAACCATCCCATCAATGTGAATATTCCGGAGGATTTCGTTCCATTACCGCCTTACGATCTAATCGATGTCTCCCACCATGCATACGATCCCGGGAATTATGTTTGCAGCCCTTCTATTAATGAGATCAATCGTGACCTTCCAGAGTAAGCCCAGCGCACTGTTATCCGAGGTCAACATATTTATCTTTCTGTTTACAGGTTTCCGGGCGGAGAATTCGCTTTTAATTGTTGGGGCCCCAGTGGCGCTGTTCTGGCTCTGCCCCATGGCTCACACCTGGAAAAGCTCCAAAATCTAGAAGGCATGCGACGGTATGCAGCGAAACATGCCGAAAGCTGGTACAAATATGTTAACGAGACGCGAGGACGTGGACTTGTGAACGGAAACCTCTATCTAGTATCAGGATGGGAAAAGGCTGAATCATGGGGCATGGCATCTTTTCATGATGTTTTGCTGCAGAACGAATTTCTGCTCATGTTCAGGCCGACCGCGGATACAGATAATCGATACAGATACCGCTGGCAAGGCCCCTATTGCCGTCGCAAGCAAGCCGATTCGCCACTCGTCGGTGAAACTCCACTAAATCAGACGACCTTCATTCACGCATTCGCAATTTCTGTCTGTGAAGGCATCTGGGGCAAGCTTTTTGGAGTCGAAATTTGTCAACCCGTGGATTGGTCGACTTTTCAGGCCAACTCGGGTCGTGGTTTTATCCCATATGGGTCCCAAGGATCTTCATTCGGATGGTCATCTTTTTTATTCGGAGGCAGTGCAGGACCTGCGCCTGGTGATGGCATGGTCGTCGACGCTTTCCCTACCGCCAAGGTTTGGGTGAACAAAATAATTTCGACGGCAATAGATTGAACACTGTTTTCAAGATCCTACATCCCTCGCAAATAATTCATGAGCGTCTTCTTCGAGAGGTGCTGCGTATGCGTGTCCAGGACTGCTTCCTTCGTCCTGACCCAGTCACAGGCTCCACAAGCAACAGTCGTGATAACCCACGATGACGACTGGCGTGATGTCTTCAGAGACGTGCGTTTCATTAGTCTCTGTCTATCCTCGTCGCGCCTCAATATATAAAAGGATGGTATGAGAACGAGCGGGCAAACTTTTGTGGAATTGCAGCAAGCAATATTTGATCGTTACGACGTAGTGGAAGAGGACGGTCAGTCAGTCCTTTGCGTTGTTATATCCCACACGTTGACGGTATGCAGGTGCTGTGTTTTTGATGCACAAATCGTATACAGCCATTCATCGAGATGCGGCAACGGCTATAGAAGAACAAAGCGGAGGGGATATTCGCATTCAAGGCATCGATGACTCCCCTGCGAACTCAGGCTTACTCTCCGAGACAACCTCTCGCGATATGCCTACAGTGGATTTGGATCAACAACTTCAGGACTCCGGGTCGGACAACGCACGCGAGATCCCGACGCGATACATCTCCACGGCGAGCTCCACTGGGTCGGATGTGCATAAGGTGAGCACCAGGCAAGTCGACGGGTCCTCCGAAATCATATTCATGTATATAGTTGCACGACTCTGCCGCCAGCCATAGAGGGCCGATAACTGGTGTGTCGCAGGGCCGTAGCTTCATGTTTCCCCGGGGATCACGGGTTTTCTTCTGGACCGGCACCGGAGCAACGGAGTATGCCACTGTAGAAAGGGCGGAACATGCAACAGACGTGCGTGCTTTGTTTGAAAGAGCCGAGGTTTCACCGGCGACTAACTGCCCTTGGTCTCTTTTTCAGGTGCTTCACCTCAAAACCGATCTAGGACGATTGATAATTATGCCGTAAGTGGATGTTTTTTGGTTTCAGAATCTTGCGCGACTAAAAGCACTGGTAGAGCTTCTAGCGTGAATAAAGTTTAAGTTCGAGCCTGTGGAGGATGTATACTTAGGTGAACAGAAGGAAACGGAAGGAAAAGAAAGAAATTGCATGATAGCATGGACATGTACCACCATGGAAGCTGCAGTTGCGAGTCAGTGTAGCTACTAGCTCAGCGCTTGCCGGTATGAACCTCGGATCATGTCCTCATTCTTATTGTCACTGCTAATGTTTCGTTTTGCCCCGGGCCTTGTTCTCAACGGCGTATCGTGTTTGGTGGCATCCGGTGGATGTGTTCTGCAACAGTCGTCTCACCAAGTACATAAATCGCTTCCTAACAATCTAAACCGGCGTCCTCCATTCTCCAGCATATACAATCGGCCAGAATATACGCGACGGTCCAATTCCGCCTACATCAAATAGCGGGTGGGGGGGTTGAACATATATTACATGAAGCCAAACATTAATATTCATCGAATCAGGCTTCAATTATGCTATTCCTTCCTTCCTTTTCACCTAGATGTACTTTATACCGGCTTAGTCCCTTTCTGAGGGTGCACTTATCGAGTATTAGTGCGAAAGCATCACCTCCATCCCGCCCACGCCCAGCGCTTGGACCGCCGCCGCTGACAACACGAAGTACCCTGTGATTCGAAGATCGCGGAACACAGGACGCCGACTGGCGACCATCGCCAACACTGTGGTCTCCTCGAGCGACCGTGGAGCTCCTCTTCGTAGCAGCGGGTGCTGAAATGTACGACGCCGGACGCGTGAGGCAATTCGAGGATACTGACCGGTCCGTCCTCCTCCAAGCGAACACCCAGGGAAAGGGAGGCAAGCGGGCACTTGGACCGGCTGAGAAACGAAACAATTATGGAACTGAGGGTGAGATAATGAGCCGCTCCAAGGACGGGGCAGTGAGGGAGCCGAGTAGAGCGTCAAGGAGGTCCTGCCTGGAGGATGTCAACGTGAGGGCGCAGATGGGGATCGCGTCCAATTCGAGGCTGTCATTGTGAAGAAAAGCAACAACGTGCGCCCAGTGAAAGGAGCGGGAGGACCGTAGTAGGACGTCCGGCGGGCATCGGTATAATGTAAAAGTATGAAGTCGACACAATGGGAGCAACATCAGATCACTGAACTTGTCACTTCGAAGTTCCAGCTCCTCCAAAGCGGGAAAGCGCTCGAAGAACTGGAAGGCATCTGCTCCGAGCGATTCCATCGAGCCCGGACTCCAAACGGCGAGCTTCTTCAGGAGGGGGAAGGCGCAGGGGGCCCCCGGGGATGCGAGCAGGTGGCGGAATAAATCTTCATCGCTCAAATCCAGCATGACGTCCTGCCAGCGCGGCGACACGTCGAAGAGTATATCCAAGTGATCGAACCAGTGACCACCCTTAACCACCATAGTAATCGCTGTCCGAGACGATAGACAAAGGCACTTGGCCCGACCGTTGAAGCTGCAGAGAAGTCTCTTGTATGGATGAATCAAGAGGTGTCAACCGGCAAATCCCGAGACACAGCCTCAAAGGGAGGGAGGGGTCTCCGACTCCTTATTTCACTTTTCCGACAAAGTTCCCAAATCGCTCAAAAACGCGTTCTAGATGCTTTCCAAAAAAAAGTCGCGAAAAATATTATTATTTCTCGGTTGTGGGCATACGCAAGGGTCGTAGGATTCAGAACCGAGCAAGGCCAATTTCTGCACTGCTTTCTCGTCACCACGCTTCCTAGCTCGCTTGCGCGTACGCGAGCGATTCGACGGCTGAAATTTTTATATCTACTGTATGTGTTCCTGCGACACTCATTCTGCCCACCCACACGGTCAAGCCAGAAGCGTACGTCCTTCGTTTATATTTATCTCTTCGCATACTTATATTCCTGCCAGTAATAAGTCTACCTCCATCTGCGCCGCCCCACAATTCTTGATAATGGCGTCAAGTGAGGCATGTATAAGGATCTTCTTATCTGCTTCTCCGACTAATTTTTCTGTGTAGAAAGAACGGTACTGCGGCCCCTGTAATAGGACCATCCCCTTCGGACATGGTGGTGAAGCGAATTGGACAGAGCACATCGGAGGCGCCAAGCATCTGCGTAATGTGCGGGCAACTGAGGGTACACCATCACTCAAAAATTTCTTTGCCATCAAAGCAAAGGTACCTCGCGCCGAGCCTTCGACATCTGGAAGCTCTTCCACTGGCACCGCAATCGTTCCTAATTCATCTAATACATCCGTTCCCATTCCCACCAATCCGACAAATCCTCCTCCGCCCATGTCTGACATCATTGATGTTGATTCCCCACCGGACGGCATATCCACCCCACTTCGCACCCCGGAATCAGATACCCAGCATCTTCTAACGCGGCTGCGCCTGGTGATCTCGGCGCTGCCGTCAACAATCCCCCTCGCGACCGATACCGATTTAATCTCGTCTTTCACAGTCAATCCGGTAACACTTGTTGGGCCTGGGCAGGATCCATGGGAGGATGTGATTCACCAAAAAATCGATTCGCTGATGTACGACGGTGGGAGATCAAAAAATAGCGTCGAGCTTGCTCAATCAATCAGGCGTGGAGAAATGGGGATGACTGGCCCTCGCAAACTGGTTTGAGAGGTGTTTTTTTGGGCTTGATATCTCTCTGGGGATGCTTGAACCGCGCATTGAACGTCTCATTCAAGCGATGCATCTGCTGTATGTGGTTTATATATTCGATTTCTGCCTCTTACAATATGCCGTAGCGGTGCACATACCGAACCTACTGTTCCGGTTCCAGCTCCCCCACCGAATCCGCAGGAGCAGCCAGCTGCTAATAACGATTTCTCCTCAGTGTCACCGCCAGTGCTCCTTGGCTGTCCAGGGCAAGAGCTCCCACTGAAAGAGGGGAAGCCCTCGTTTCTATCCTACCCCCTCGCACTCAACGCGGAACGCGAGCTTCCCTGGAGCGTAGAATTCGGTCCGAAACTCATTATCCGATCCTTCGAGTGCAAACGTCATTTGGAGTCGTCCGGAGTTTGCTACCCCTGCCACAAGCTCCTCCGCCACCCTGTCATCCGGGGCATTGTAGAGCGCAACAGATTTGGTGTCAATTCAAATACTCCGTTCGCATATCTTACCATTGACGATGCCCAAACCCGTCTCCGGAGCAAAAACGAGCAGCTCAACAACTTAAAGCTCGCTGGCTTGGCGCTTAGCCGGACCCTCCTTGTGCGCGCAACCCATCTTGCGGCACATTCCCGATTGCGGATGGCAGTTGCCCGTGGCGATGTCCCACGAATCCATAGCATCGTGGTGAACGACATGAAGAATGGCGCCAGTATTTTCACGACCCTCGAGAAAATCAGCCGAGCCACGGATGGCAATTTCAATCCCAAAAGCTACACTCACGCCGACCATCAGCTCTTATATCTTCTTCTACGGCTTGGGGGACATGCCGCAGCCGAGCTCGGTCACCGATGCCTAGGTTTACCCAGCATTTCCGCGGCTAAAGGCCATGTTGCGACGGTTCCTCTGGTTGTATCACCCCGAGCACCTACACCAGAGGAGATGCAGCATAATCTCGAAGTATCCTTCCCCACGCCATTCCCGCCCCCACCTGATGGTTCGATTGGGCCTGGGTTTCAAATTATGGTCGACGAGATCAAGGTGGAGGGACGGATGCGGTGGGATCCGCGCTCCAACATGATTCTTGGAATTTGTCGTGAGCATAGTGCCGAGTACGAGCTTGAATTCTTCAGTATCAAGGAAGCGGAGGCACTCCATGCGGGTCTCGCAAAAAACGACGTTCATCTCGCGAGTGAGGTTCGTCAATGATATTTCTCAGGCAGAAATAATTCTGACCGGATCCCAGGCAACAGTTGCCGCTGTCAATTCGTTCTCGGACATTCCAGTTCGAAATATTGCGCATCCATTTGTGATTGCCCCAACCTGCAAATGCTGAAGCAACAGACGGCCAGAGGCGCCTCCTCTGTGCAATGCTCAATGCGGTCAACAGCCGGGCATCTCGGATCGGCGGTCGTCCATACTGCATCTCATCCGATGGTGATGGCAAGCTGCCGCGCCGCTACTCTCTTGCTCACCTTCATCCGCGAGCTTGATCGCAATGGGGAGCTGTTCAAAAAATTGGTGACCTACCGCTGTTTGATTATCACTGCGGCGATAACGATATTACGGGGAATATCGACTACAAACATGTCTGTAAACGCCTGCGCAACTCCCTCATTCGCCAGCTCGCTTCGACAATTGACGGCGTCGTTCTCACTCCGCAGTTAATCAAACAGCACCTCCTTCGCGATAGCCACCATTCTGCTCACCATATCACCGGAATTTTGAATCCCAACGACCGGCAGAACGTGAAGCTCATGTACGATCTTCTCAGCTCCATCGCAGTTCTTCCCGCGCCGAAGGAGACAGACAGTCCCGTGTTCAAAAATAATCGCCGTGTTCTGCGTCTGCTTGGAGCATTTTATCGCCATATCCTCGAGGCGTACACAAATATTCAATTGTCGCTCCACGAACAGCTCACCCACATCAGCGCCGCCATGCATCTCATGATGGCTTTGTATCAAAAGGAAGCTGGTCGCTTCGTTCCCTCCCAAACATATTTCGACTTCATGACGGCAGGCAAGAACGTGTTTTTTCTGTGTTGCGAAGACCCAGATCGACGATCCATCTGGGAAGTTCTGGATTATATTGCTGGGTACCGATCCAGTCGAGTTGACATTCGGGCGCGTTCGGACAATGACAGGTTCCGACAGCAACGCGGACATGTCTCAGCTGGGGAGTCGGCTCAACGCTGCTAGCCAATGCGACAAAATCCTTGCGGAGCATCCGGACTGGTCAGGCGGCCCACAGCGTCTTCGAATGCCTGTCTGGAAGGATGTAGCTGGCGATGTTTCCGCAAAGATTGACCACATCAGTCCTCGCTCTTGGAAAGGCGATGTTCGTGTAGCGAATGTGTCATGCAAGACGACTTGGTTTGGGGGCAGACGGTTATCAGAGCAGGAGCTCTTTGAAGCTGGCTGGGAACCGCCCTTCAAGTCGATGGAGGACGCAGGAGGCTTCTCCATCTTCTGCCCTTTTGGCAAGGACAACCTCGTGCTTGTGGGAGATCCGAGTCGTCGGCAGGCCGGGGAGCGGGACGAGGATGACGAAGATCGCGACGTACCAACTCCAGTTGCTTTCTGCGAGGTCTGAACCCCCAGTTCCAGTCGATCCTGATGCTTCGTTTCTCCCAGATCTCGAAGACACGGCACAGGAGGCTGTGGCAAATTTTGAGATAGCGACTAAGCCTCGTGAGCCTTATCTCGTGATTTCGGGATCAACAGTCAAACAGCACAAATCCTCCATCCTTCGCATCTTCCTCCAGCCGATTCTCGGTTGCGGAATCTCGGGACAGCCTCAAACGTGTGCGCGGCTTCAGTCGCCACAATGAACCAGCTACCGACGTGTTGAACTCCAACGACACCATTCCGGGGGAGCCTATGGTCATGGTCGAGGATCCCGCCTCCCTTCTTGTACGCTCGAACGGTTTTTATGTGGCTGGCAGTCGTTGCTATATCCAGCATCTCTTGCGGCACAAAGCATATAGAAGCTCTACCGAAACGGTTGTTGGGTGAGCCTAATGTGCGCGTCAAAGTGCAGATTATGGAGCTAGAGCCTGCGCAAACGAGGACGGGGTTGTACCGCAAGTCTTTTCTGAAACCCATCCACCCGTCGAAGGTCTCGTCGTGCCCCTCGGAAACGAAAAATTGTCCTGTCCGAGGATGAGGGCGCCGAGGAAGGCTGTTTTGTTGATGGCTGCACCATCACCGGGAGTGAACCAATGGCAGTGTGTTTGGGCCCAGCTTGCAACATTCAGGTATTTTATCTTAGCAACGTCCCAAAACAATGCTTAATAGTTGCTTTTTTATAGGCTCACCTGTGCTGCGTTGGGCTGAAGACCATGGAAGGTCTTAACTGGTTTTGTGATGACGATTGCCGTGAAAATGCGGGTGAGACAGTTCGTAAAAGGCGACGTAAACTAGTTCTGTTGCTGCCCTGTTGCTACTTGTCTGTCAGAAAATAGCCCAGAGCGCATCGTGCAATATAGCGGCCGAAATTGGTGGTTCAGCGGTGAAATTTTCCGGATTTGGACGTGGCTGTGCTGTGGCTATGCTCGGCTAATAGGGAGGGTGTCGAGGTCCTTAATCCACTTTTCCGACCCTGTGTCGGAAATTTTAGAAGCTGACACCCCTTGGGATGAATCATTCACAAAGCGGTGCCAGAGCTGTGGGCATGCCAGCGCTGCGGATCGCCAATCGGCGACAGACCTGCAGGATGGGTTTGCAGCAGACCGTAAGACGAGCGAGATATCTCCGTCTCATCTTGATCGATGCAACGCAAAAATATTTCAGTCAAGCGCTGGAAATTGTGCCGCGGTGATTGTGCGCGAAACTGTCGAGTTCTGCGCGCCGTGAGATGAGCTGGCCAGTCAAGCGTTGGAGCCGCGCGATTTGAGCGTCAAGGATACATATATCTGCATCTATGCTCTCAATAGCATTCTTGATCTCGAGGGCCCACCCAGACATCGGAAGAAACTTCGCTACTGAGGAGAAGTTCGGAACATGGATTCCGAGTCTTCGCGGGTTCCGAATCCAAGATCCATGCACGGCGGGCAAATGAGTAGGCGAGGGCTCCTGTTCCAGTGAGTACTTGATTTGAAACGAGAAGAGGGCTCACATGTCACCGATGGACATTGCTCTGCAGAAGATGGTTGATGATTCTCCCGCAAACTTCCCACGGTTCGAGTCAGCGATTGCACGGAACTCAGACGCTGTGCTGCTTGGTGTGAACTCTTTGGCAAGACGAGGTGGTCGCATTAACCACGACTCATAGCAGGGTAACCTATTCTGAGCACCTGCTTGAGCAGCTTAAACCAAACGAGGGCCTCTAAACGATGACCACTTGAAGTTGTAGGACGAACTTCCAGGCGAACCGTGATTTGGGGTGGAGATTAGAGAGAGACGACTTGCGCAAGAAAAAATGCTCTTCCGCATTGGCAAAATATGATTGGAGTGGGATTCGAACCCACGCCCTTTCGGACTAGTATGTGTGTAAGCACATAGTTTGCATCTGAGACGATGCTAATCCTGAAACTAGCGCCTTAGACCACTCGGCCATCCAACCGCGATGATGGCTGTCTGCAACCATCCCCAACACAATCTAAGCACATTGACAGGTCGTTGGTTGAATTTGATACAGCAGGTGGGACAAATAATCTGACCTTCTTGATATGGATGTTAAACATTTCTGCGAAAGCAGTCGGGCCAGCAAGTGCTCCTGACTTGCCCTTTCGCTTTTTATAGAGAAATGTCGACAGTCTGCATGTGAATCGCCCTCTGCTTAATGCCGACAAATTGCATGTCAACTAATTGTCATTTACATTATTAATACAATGTAGTTGGGGCACAACTTTACAATGAAACAAGTATAGATAAGAGCGATAACGAAGAGGGATCATAGAGTACACTGTCCACCATGAATCATTTTCCCCCAAATCCGTGAATCGATACATGCGGAAGTACAGCTTGGTCTCGGCACAAAACTCGGTGTAGGAAGAGTTGATTCTCTTTTTCGTCGAGATCTGAAGTCTTTGTCCCCTATAGTACCGGCCGTTGCCTACATGTAATAAGGACTCAGCTCTGCACCAAAAGCGATGGGAAACATACATGTGAAATGCAACTCACTCTCCACGCAGCGGTGACGGAAAATCTCTTGCCTGATTCCAGAATCTGAACCGGATCCGGCAAACTTTCCCGCGGCCATCCCCAAGGATCTGCAGTACCATATGGTCAGCCCGAGCACGCTAGACGCTCACATTTCACCGATGTAAAATCACCTCCAGCCCGTCCTCACCCAGCGCCTGTACCGCCGCCGGCGACAATACGGGATACCCTTCGATTAGCAGCTGGCGTAGCGTGGGACGCCGACTCGCGATTATCGCCAGCACAGCGGTCTCCTTCAGCTCGGTGTTATCTTCCCACTCGAGCACACGATGGTTTGGAAGAATGTCGTGCGGGGCTAGAGTGTCGATACACCGTGGCCGATTAGAAGTCTTCTCTGCGTAGCAGCAGATGCTGAGGTGCACGACGCCACGCGCGTAAGGGGATTCGAGGATACTGAACAGCTCGTCGTCGCCCAAAACGAACCCCCAGGGAAAGGTGGGTCAGCGGGCACTTGGACCAGCTGAGAATCGAAACGATTATGGAACCGAGGGTTACTGGACGATGAGTGAGGGTGACATAACGAGCCGCTCCAAAACGGGGTAGCGAGGGAGGCGAGTACAAGGTCCATGAATATCGCCTCGCAGTCGTCCAATGAGAGATAGGATACGTCACATTCCCAAAATACGAGTTCGGTGCGCTGCCATAGCCAGCAGCAACCGCGCACCCAGTGAAAGTAGGGGGAGGGTCTGCAGTAGTTGGTCCGCCGGAAATTCATTCAACTCCCAAGTACAGATTGGGGACCAGGGCAGGACCGTCATGTCGTTGAACTCATCACTTCGAAGGCTTAACGCCTCCAGCCTCGGAAAGTGCTCGAAAAACTGGCAAACGTCTGCTGCAGGCCATTCATTGACAATGAACTCCCAACTGGCTATTACATAAGAGCTTCTTGAGGATGAGGAAAGTGCAAGTCGATTCGAGAAAGAACCTAAAATCAGCCTCGCTGAGAATCAGCGCGGCGGCCCTCCCACCGTGGAGAGACATCGAAGAGCATATCCATGATACCAGGGAAGCAACTTTGTCCATAACTATTCAAGGAGATGAACAAAGGTACTTGGCCCGAGTCGGACGACCGTTGAAGCCGCAGAGACATCTCTCGGCCGAGTCCGGGGATCTTCGTTTCTGTCTCCGTTGATCTCGAAACGGTTCCAGAGCCGTGGCGACGCTAGCCCGACGATTCGCCATCGGCCACAAACCTGTATGATTGATTGGTTGCAGCAGATCGTAAGACGTGCGAAAGTCTCCAGGGAATCGTGGTTCAACTTCCGGATCGTGCAACCCAAAAAATATTTCTGTCAATATCTCGCTTGGGATGCGCCGCACGGCGGAAATTGTGCCGCGGTGTGTTCGTAAGCAAAGTTGTGAGTTCCGCGCGCCGTGATATTAGCTCGGTGATCAAGCGCTGGAGTCGCAGGATTTGAGCATCGAGGTTACATATATCTTCCTCGGCGCTCTCAATGAGTTTCCTGATCTCGAGGACCCGAAAATCCGCCGGAACGGCATTGCTGAGCAGAAGTTCGGGACATGGACTCTGGGGAGGTTTTGAATTCAATGTTGCGGGCATCGATGCATTGCGCTCCTACGAGCATCAAAATATTGGCGCAGAACGCTAAGAGAACTCACAGGTCGTGGTGGCGGGTCGCGCTTGCGGACATGGTGGTTCTCGTCAACAACGTGACAATCACATAATCACACTCCGCAAATCACGACTGTTTGAGCGTGCCTGGAACTCGATTCAACACTGCGAAGGCAAGTGCTGTAGGACGAGTCTGAAAGTTTTGGCGGGCATGAAGTCGGTTCAAAAGCGCACGGTTCTATCGATAGATATCTCATCCCAGGAAACGTTGAACCTGCTGTTCCACCAGCTCTCCTCAACGAAGCATGAAGAATCGGTTGAAAATATGGCCCCGTTTATGTCGTGTTTTCTCCAGTACTTTTACATTTAAACAAATTCTCCAAACCGATGAGAATTATGCTACATGTATATGTTGTGGGCCGTATGTGTCCGACGTTGATATGTATCGACTATTCTCCTGATATCTGATTACACTCTCAGCTTCGCACGGGCAGGTATAATGAGTCCACAAACTCTGGCTTTTCGTGTTGAACCGGGAAGGAAGATACGGGTCCCTCGCAAACATTGGCTGAAACACATTTAAGCGATGCCATACGAGGAGAGAAAACTAGAATGCTTACCCATAGGCTCCTTTTGCTTCACGAAAGCAGCCGCAAGCGTGAGGAAGATCCCCCACACGGCAGAGAACGTGCTCAGCGTTGCGACCAATACCGCGATGAACGCAGATCCCGGCGACTTTGCGCGCTGGAAGCGACAGAGGTAGACGCCGTCGATCACCGCGGGCCCCGGTGCGGAGAGGGGAAGGAGACTGGGGAGGAGGCCGGGGGTATCATCCGTCAGGTTAGCAAAGAGCTCGTCGTTGACGAGCGCGGAATGGACATATGATTCCGTGGGCAGCGATATGTCCCCTTGGCTCGGGTACGTCTGGGGAAACGTTGACTGGATAGCCTCCGGAATCACGCTAGTATTCAGGAGGAAGTTGTTTGGCTGGGGTTGCCGAGATCGAGACGAAACGGCCGCGTAGATCACCTGCACCATATTCCACACCATGCCGATCGTGTCGTTCGTGAGCTTGGCGTTTGAGACGAGGGTCCCGTTTCCGAGCCACTCAAAAATACCGGTGGTATTTAGAGGCGGAACCTGCGCGGCACAGGGGGGTGTCGCGTCCGAGGGATGGGGGACACCATGGAAAGTTGGCCTGGAATGATAAGACCTGAGGGGTGGTCCGGTTGGAGAGCATCAACATGAAATAGGTACGGTCCGCGAACTCGCTGCCCGATGCATCCAGAAGGGTGTTGAGCACGGCACCGCGGGCATCGAGCGACTCGTTGAACGTCCCCGCCTGTAGGTTCCGCAGCGCCTTCTGCGCGCCGAGTGGCGACCCGAACGAGCCCGCCATGTATGACACGGACCAGTCTGTGCGCGCAGTGATATCAAAGCTATTTCCCTGCTGAATTTGGGGTCCATTGGCTTTGCAATTGACGATGGCGGTAAAGTCGATGATGAACGTGTTGGCGTCGGCGTTAACAAAAAGCGACGTCATGTCGCAGTTGTCAAGCGCCCACCCTTCGTAAGAAAATCCAGAATTGCCGGTGTTTTCCTTGTCGATGGCTGAGATACTGTATTCGAACATGGAGTAGTTGGTCGTGATGGTGTCGCCAAGACTGAGGAGTCGTGCGTCACAGAGCGAACCCGGCTTGGGCTTGGCCGCTGGGGGCAGAAATTTATCGTACCAGTGGTCCTGGGTAACATTGAAATTTGAGCTGTAGCTTGGAACGGTCTCATAGCCCGCCAAAGCCGCTGAAGAACGAAATGAGAGCTCAAGACCTGCTCCCAAGTAACGAAACGCACGTACCGTTAAGTACAGTGAGGAAGAGCAGGACCACACCAGCGCCACCGAAGGCCAAGCTAGAGAATATTCGCCCAGGGAAGGTGCGTGTGACGGGATACGAAAGGCTGGGCAGAAATTGGGACGCCATCGTTGAAGGAGGAGGGACCTCTTTGACCGCGCGGCTGTATAGCTCCAATATATATTCAGCGCGTATCCTCAGCGCTAATCATTCAGATCGACGAGCGAAACTGCTCGCCTGTGTGTTTCCATAGATTTTTCGTCATCATCCTTGTTGCGCGGTGGGGCCCAAATTAGGGAATCAACCGTTTTTCCGAAAATTTTGATGCGGGTTTTGTGGCCCGAAATGCTACCAGGTACGGGAGGCTATAGTAGCATGTTGACATCTTGACATTATGGTGTGAAGGGTCCTCAAGAATCCTTTAGGTCGATCACAGCCACTTTCTCCCAAATTCGATTCTTAAAACTCACTGAAACCAATCTGAATTCCACGCAATCCGGCAGTTTAACGCGGCCAATACCTGGCAACCCATGGAATTTCCGAATTGAACCAGCGTAATAAGCAGTAGGTATTACGATACGATTGTCGTTGCTAAACGATCTTGCCGAAATCAAACATCCCACGGTTCGAAAAGCGTGTCCACCGCCAAGGCCCGAATTCGACGGCGAGCTGCTTGGGGTGGAGTGCTTGAGAAGAACGAAAGCAAGAAGTATAGCTGCCTCTGCCTGTAACCGCAGAAGTTGAATCGGCAGTTTGTTTGACGTTCGTTACATGGAGCCGCGGCCATTTGAAGTATGTTTTCGAGCAATCTGGTGGTTGGTATTCAAGCGCCGGGAACGCCGCGCTCAGATCGGGGTCGAAAGCCCGAGTTGTGGGTAGTCGGAATTCAGTGGAGTCTGCTGATTCCAACATCAAAGGGATAGCTTTCAGTCCGCGGTGCCTTACGCTCACTAGATCCCGATCATGGAGTCGCCGAGGTATGCTCGTTAGACCTATTCAGACAGTCGGTTATGTTTTTTTTTTTTAAATCTAGAAACTTAGAGACGCTGTACCGCGCCATATTCGCACTGCCACAAACCTAGGAAAATATTGAATGAATCCAAAATTATATTGAACAGAAGCCGACGGGATCAGAAACGAATTCAAGTCATAGAGTCATAGACAGTAGCTTCAGCTGAGAGAACCATGAGCCATAGAACGTGTAAACATGCGATTTGAAGACGCGATTTACTCCCCGCTCCGAGTCGGCGGAGACAGGAGACACTTTCCCTTGACCTTGTTCCAAAACCTATCCGGATCCAGCAAATTCTCGTGCCACCACTCAGACTCGCTTGAATCGCTTCGGTGGGGAACGACACTGAAACGGTCGTCGATCCCCTGTACCACGTCCGAAAGTTCCTGCTGCTCCTTCCCCCGCAGGTGCGACGTGATGACCACCTGCTGTAGCCTGGGCGACTCGATCACCTCTATAAAAATATCGCCAGCGAGGCTCTTCTGCGAGCCCATCGAAATCGACAGGCGGCTGAGGTTGTTCATCTTCGGGGGAAACACGTCGTCCCAGGGCTTCCTCTCGAGCGTGCCGACGACGATGATGTGCAACGATTCGAGTTGTTGGACGAGCGCGGCTTCCTGGTTCAAAAGCTCGCAGTCTGTGCCAGTAAGAATGCAAGCCGGTTGATAACATGGTCAAATGGACCAGATGAGTGTGGACGAGGGTCCGATGGCGGAAAACAGCCATGTACAAGATGGAGGGATTGGACGCCAGTGACCGGAGGTTGGTGCAGATGGCTATGATATCCAATATGACCTCCACGGAAATTGAAAATGTCGAGAGGCTGCTATCGATTGAAGTAGGAGTAATGGCCCAGAGAGCATGGATGTGGGGGATGAATTCATGGCGGTCTTGAAGGAAAAACCAAAATGCCACCGTTTGGCGTTCGCTCGTGAGGACGACAGCTACCCCAGAGAGCATCTCGATGCGAATCAGGTCTGATATTCGTTTGTTTGTCAGAAGTAGAGATCTATAGGTGCCTTGGGAGCAGCCCGTTGCGTATCGCAGGATGTGAAGAGCAATCTCGACGGGCAGGTTCATGAATGGGGAAACTGGAATAGCTTGTTATCAGTGAGTTGATAGAAATCCCGTGAAGGTACGCATACCTGGCAAGTCTAGACGGTGCTCGACACGTCGAAGCAGGCGCCCCAAAGTGGATACAAAACTGATGGAATAAAAACCACATGAACTGAATCAAGCCAAACATCGCCGTCAAGTCTACTCGCATTGGCTCTTGAAGTTCTGGCGCGCAGACAGTTAAGAGCGAGAACAGGGTGCGGTCCTTGCACTGTTACGCAAAGGTGGACGCGTCGGCTTGTGACAGAGAATAACGAGCCGCCCCGAGACGTGCAGGGAGACGTCACCGTGCGCGTGCACAAGCAGGAGAAGCTGGTGCCCGCAATCAACAAACTGCCATGCACAGCCCGCCGCTTGATCCGTTCTCTCTTTCCACTGAGCAACTCGTAAGCTCGGTTTTCGGTCATGTTACTCTGGTTCCATCCTTTTGCCGCAGTTTGAAGACTTTAGCTCCGAACCCGCCCAAAAGATCCAGCCCGTCTCGACCCGCAAGCCGCCCCGACACCCCCAATGTTCACCCGAGCTCTTCTGGCCTGGACTGTTTACGGAACCGTGACGGAGTCCCGGAACCCCGCTGGAAATTCTACTTGATGATCAGGAATCTAAGAAGCATTCTATTATAAACTGGGTATGCCTTCAGTTTCCCAGTCTCCATAAACTTCAGCATACGGGGTCCGGAATCAATTGTCTTCTGAAGATATTTCTGGCCATACGCTGTCAAGGGCTTGCGATACCGGACTGTGGAACACCTTGTAAGGTTTGGACTGTGGGGATCACTTATATAAATGCAGTATAGGACTGGCTTCTGCGCTGACTCACTCATTCGTGCTGTCACCGGTGCTCTGAATACTTCTGGGCTGGTGGATACTGCTTATATACCCATACTTGGGCTATGGCGCGCATCGGAAACATGTTTTCTTCCCTCTTTGCCACACTGTGCCTAATATGCCAAGCTCATTCTGCAACGCTCCTCAGAGGAGGCACATTCATCACCTACTCCGAGAGCACCTCCAATCTGGAAATCATCACTGACGGGGCTATGCTCTTCAATGACACCATTATCGCAATCTCTGGAACCATTGATGGGCTGGATTCGCATTCCAGCGATACGGATGTGCAGACGGTGAATACGACGGGAAAGATTATTTCTCCTGGATTCATTGACACACATCGGCATACTTGGTGCGTTCTGTACTCATTTCTCTATTTGACTTTCTTACTGATGTCGTTCCCAAGGCAAACCGCTATGCGAACGTTGGGACCGAATGTTCAACTGGAGAACTATGGCTGGCTGTACGATTTTTCATTATACACACCGGTGCATCAGCTCTAACGGTTCACATCCACAGATTTGGGACCACTGGTCCAGCGCCGCTCATTCTTTCGCCGGACGATATTTATATCGCGTCTCTTATGGGCACCCTGGAAGCTCTCAACGCAGGCGTGACGACCTCTTCTCGATTTCGCGCACATGACATGGACACGGGCGCATTCAGACGCAGCCCTCCACGGCGTGATTGACAGTGGTGCAAGAGTCTGGTGGTGTTATAATATCGGGTCTGTTGTCATCAGTGGAGATCCGTACACTGGTATGTTCGGTCAAAAAATAATTCCGTTGAATTTGGCGGCTCATACGTATGGATGCAGTGAACACAAGCGCGCCGATTGACCAACTCGCTCATATCCGAGAACTCGCGCCAGATAGTCCGTTCAACAACCGTCCTTTGTAACACTCGGCATCGCGCTAATGCCTTTACCGCTGAGATTATCGAGACAGCCCAGTTCGTTTTATTTCCCATGTACGATTCTGGCGCACGACTAATCATATATTCGCCAGAAACTTTCATCAACGTGGTCACTACTCACTATGTGGGGGGCCCGTTCCCGGGAACCCAGCGGGATAAACCAGGTCAACGGCCTTACTCCCGACCCGGGACCGACATGGAACTCTAGCCTCGCGTTTGTATTCGCCCACGCTTCCGCGATCAATCCAACGAGGCCCGTCTTCTGCGGCAATTCAACCAATACGTGAGCATCACGCCCGAGAGCGAGATGCATTACGGACACGGTCCACCGTCATCCTATCTTGGCGAGTTTTTCGCGCCCTAATTAGTGCTGCAATCTAATAAACGAACTCAGATCCAAGACAAGCCGCGCTTGGTGTGGACACCCACTTCACCTTCTCGATAGACATGATCGGACAAATGCGGATATGGCTCCAATCGACGCGACTCGGTCTCTACCAGGAGACGCTCGACCGGTTCAAAATCCCATCCAACACGCCCATGACAGTGCGACAAGCCTTTCTTCTCGGCACGCGAAACGGCGGGCTGGCGCTCAAGCAGCCAGACCTCGGCGTTCTGAGAGTGGGAGCGAAGGCCGATGTGCTCGTATTCTCCACGGATGCCATTGGACTAGTAGGCTGGAGCGATCCCGTCGCCGCGGTCGTGTTGCATTCGAATGTGGCTGACATCGAGGACATTTATGTGGACGGACAGTTAGTGAAGAAAGGAGGGAAATTGGTTGTTGATTGGCAGGGAGAGGGATTCGCGGACAGGTTGAAGGAGAGTGGGATTAAGTTCCGCGACGCGCTGGCGAGGACGAATATCACCCCATTCGAGGTGGGGCTCAAAGGCTCTTTGACGGATCAGGATTTCCAGGATCCCTTCCAGGTGGACGTTACTCGAGGGGGACGGAACGGGATTTTAAACTCCACAGTAGTACTCTTTTCGTTATCGACTTGTATTCTCTCCAAAGCTGTTTTACCGAAAAAAGTCCGCATAAATATTCACAATACACCTTCTCTCTCTCACTTGGATCGAGGCTTCCTCCTACCTCAAATTTAAACCACGTCCCACGCTTCCAACGGCCAGGCCTCCTCAGGGAACTTCTCTTCGTTTGCCTTCAGCCCGTCCCACCGCTTCTGCGCCGCCCCGCGCGGGGTCTGGTGCGATTCGTTCCGGAGCCAAAGCCGGAGGAGATGTCGGCTGAAGCAAATTCAAGTCATCAATCAAATCGCGATTTAAGGCGCCAGAAGCAGAGTGAGTGACGTACGTATTCTCGGGGGAATCCTCGCTCGCGGTGCGCGCGTGGAAGATGCTGAGGTTGTTGAAGAACTCGAGATCGCCGGGCTGCAGGTCGATGTCGAGCGCGGCGGCTTCAGCCGTGAAGTGCAGAGCGTCGAGCGCAAGGTGCTGCTCCTTGGTTAGCGCGGGGATGTTGGCGGGGAGTGCTTGAGAAATAGTTAATTGAATCCGATTGACCTTGGCTGGAGGCGCAAGTTCAACTCAACCCGACTGATCCTCGAAGAAGGGGAAGAAGCCGCGACGCCCGTACTGAGCGATCACCCCGGTCCTCCGCGTAGTGGATGATAGGGGATCCTTCGGGGTCACTGAAGAAGAGACAAACAATGTTAGGAATCAGTGGGCTCACAAGTTTCCGTGAGCACTCACTAACGACTGTAATATTTGCTGGCGAGCGTGCGTAGGATGTCGCGCCGACTGCCAGAGAAGGTGTTGTATAGCTGTCCGGACACTGCTCAACTGCGAAAGACCGCCCTTCTCGGCCTTTCCGAGCGTAAGGAGCCCAATGATGTCTCTATTGCGGGTAGGTTTATCAGTAATGTGATAGGGGGCCCGACGGCACGATGACTTGCCCCGCATCGGTATGGAAGACCTGATTTCCAGCGGTCTGACCTTTAACGACAATAGGGGGCCTCTACGATGGAAAATCTGGTCAGAAAAATATAATCAAAAGCATTTGATTGACAATACCTCTCCAGGGTCTAACGCAGTCAAGTCGCGGAGATGCGCAATGGCGGCAGCGGATGGGCCCTGGCGGTAGCGGTGCTCTCCAATGTACGCAGAAATACCAGCGAAAGCAATTATCTGAGCCTGAGACGAATACGTTTTCAGTTATTGTTAATCCCTCTGAAGAGAAAGGGCGAAACAGCGGCGTACCTTGCGGTCATATTTCTGTACAGGGAGCCCTCGGATGATACGAAGACCAACACCATTGAAGATCTCGTCTACAGCCTTGCTAAGAGCCTTGTCGAGAACTTTCAACGGGAATGTCTCCTGAGTGATCGCGCTGAATCCCAGCCCTAGCGAGATAAAATGCTTGATCGCCTGGTCAACGTCCTCGATTTCCTCAGCAGTGAGGTTATGAAGCCATCGGTCGGCTAACCGCATCGATTGCGAAATGAGTACAGACCGTCGGAAGAATAAAATCGACCTCACGCTCGTTGATTAGAGTCTTGCCATCCCAGATGTGCGGCCCGGATACTTTGGCGGGGAAAGCCCTCAGGAATTGGATCCTCGGCTGGCTTCTTGTAGGTAGCCTGTGATTCACCCCAGAAAGATTCCGAGGGCTCATAGGCGGTCTCAAACAGGGCTTTCTTGATTTCCTCTGGATCCATATCGGAGCCACGGTTGTGTAACCCGAATCCCGTAAATGGTCGACTCAGATTTGGTCGATAGCTTTGAGAATTCGGAGAGAGTGGGTCGAGGGAGGTGGGGAGGGGGGTGGAGTGAACGGCGGCCATGGCAAGAATGCTTGAGCAGTACTGAATTGGCCGTCGCTTTATGCATGAGAGCGAGTACTAGTATTGATTAGGCTTCCATTGTCGCAAGACTAGCGCAATCGCACGCGATGGGCTTACAGTATCCAAGCATAGCGTCTTGTACGGATTTTCTTGCGTGCGATTGCCTGACCCAGCACGGATCACGCGAGCGATAACGATGATTCATTAAGCCAGTGCGGATGATTGGCCGCAGGGACTTCGGGCGATGACAGAAAGCCTATGATTTGAATATTGCAGCTGTAGTTGTGAAATTCAACTCGGACAACTCTGTAATCTTGAACTCGAAGAACTTCCAGAGGACAGCGCCGCGAAGAGTGGCACGTCAGAGCCGCAGCTGCTGCCAGGCGGACCGTGCGGTACGCGTGCTTGGAAGCCCAGAGGATGGCGACACGCATCGGTTCGGCCGGTGCTGTATGCTCGGTGTTTGCTTGGAGCGGGCGCGTTGAGTGGCATCTGCGTACAGTTGGTGGAGAGGATCCGGAGAGGACCATGGTTCGTCGGACTTTCGGACACAGGTGCAAGTCCGTTGGCAGTCTCGGGCCGGCGGCCGCCGCACGGTTTAACAAGGTTCAAACTGTCCGATTGTCTCCAGACTCCCAAATCGCGGCCACGCCTGCTCGAATCCGTGCTGGATCTGAATTGGTATCCTAGGACCTGATGTCGACAATCCAGTGGCAGCCAAAGGAGAAGATTTATTTCTGTTCTGCGGACTGAAAACACCAATCCTCAATAGATTTGGTTCCAGCCTCGCCCGGGAAATGCCGTGGTTTTCTTCCTTTCTATCTTCTCCCCACCCAGAAACTCGCCGTATCTCGCTCGCCCCCATATGCTTCAAACCCTGGACGGATATGTGTCGACTGCGGAAGCGCAAACGAGTCGTACCCACCTTCGAATTCGTCACTTCGTTACTTCGCTTAAGTTTGCGAAGTTTCGTCAACTTTGATGGAAAGTTGTGAAACTTCGTCACTTTGGTGAGTTTCCAGGAAAGTTCGTGAGGTGCAAACTCACACAAATCAACACATCAATCCGGCCATCATTTTCCTCCGCGCCTGTTTTTTCATATAGATACCTTACCCTAACACTAACCACTAACTCTAACCGCTAACATCTAACTGCTAACCGCTAAACTATAACCTCTAACCTCAACCAAATAACCCTAACCGCTAACCGCTAACCTCTAACCGGCTAACCCGAACCTGACCGGCCAATCTCGGCAAGCTGTATACCCATCACGGAGTGATGTGCCGAGGAGTCGCCGCTTGACAAGCCCGGGATACTAACTCACGAACTTTCATAGAAAGCTATCAAAATCACGAATTTTCACGAATTCGCATCAAAGTTACAAAGTTTCGCAAACCTAAGCGAAGTAGTAACGAAGTGACGAAAATGGCGCGGACTCCAACCAAACCAGGCATGAACACATTTCAGCCCGTCGTGGCATCTGTGGTGGAGGTGTGTCTTGCTGCTACGGCTTTGGTCAGTTTCAAGAATCAAATTACATGGTCTTCCGAAGCTGACTGGCTACAAACGATCGGAAACCATAAAGCCCAGAAGCTCACAGTCTATGTGGCGAACCAGACAGGCTCGGAGAAAGCAATCGATCGCATGGCATCTTTGCCTCTCGCCTGAAATGGTCACAAGACTGGTGCTGCTCAAGACTTATGCATTTAATCCACTGTACGACATCATATTCAGAGCTGACGCAAGCCTTCGGCAACTCAGATGAAATTCGACGGTTTGTCGAACAGATCCCAGTCTCGTCCAGAAATAAACTCAAGCTGCTCATAGAACATGGCTTCAACCAAGAAACCCACTGCCTGAAAACGGAGCTAAAGAAGACTTTGAATATGCTCGTACGGCTCAGTGATATATCACTCTCCTATACTAAGGTGCAGGCGCCACTAAAAAATCAGACTGTGTCAAGCCCGTCACAGCGCTTCAACGGCAGAGAACTCTCGGAACTTTCTGCTCTTCACGAGGTTGCAGGGTTTAACTTCGGTACTTTACAGAGGATACATAAGCAGTCTCGGGCCCTATCCAGCGCATGTGTTTGCGATTCATTCTCAAGCTTGCTGGTTCTCACGCAGTTGTTGATCTAAATGGAAACAGAATGTCAGAACGTTGTGGGATA